>PVKU01005139.1:0-129707 GCA_004027475.1 Anoura caudifer | reverse complement strand
TGGGTTCTGGGCACTGATCTGAGGTGCTGGGGGAAGTTTGGAGATGTTGGGAAAAGTGACCCAAGTGCAGCAGTTGTCTTGAAAGAGCAGGATTTGAACTCCTGTCAGTCTGTTGCCAACATCTTGCCCATAGTCCCCACACTGCAAGAGCAAGGACCCTATCACATCTCCACAAACAAATGTAACCACAATTACCAGACAGACTTAATCTGATTTGAGCAATTAATTTAGCTACCATTTTAAAGAACACCTTCTAATAGAACACTTAAAAATACATATATTAGGGGAAATAATATAGTAAACTTCCATGTACTCATAACCTATCTATGACAGTTTTCAATATCCTTTCAGTTCCATCAGTCCCTACCACTTTTTAACTATAAAACTTCGAAGCCAATCTCAACATGTCACTTCACTCATAAATGGTTTATTATGTACCAAAAATCCTTTTTTACACTTAACCACATTGCATTATAACTCCCAATAAAATTGGTCATAATTTCTTAATAATATCTAATGCCCCGTTTGTGTTCAATTTTCACTGATCTCAAAATAAATGCCTTTTTACAATTGGTTTGTTTATATCATGATCCAAAGAATGAACATGCATTGCATTTGGTTGGTAGACTTTCTTCATCTTTTTAAATCTGTAACAGTTCCCATTCCTCACTTCATCTTCTATTCATGGCATTTCTTTGCTGGGCCATTGGAGAAACCAGCTCATTTGGCCTATAGAATTTCTCAGTCTGGGTTTGGCTCTATAACCAGCTGGGTGCAAGTGTGGGTCTAGTATCTGATCCCAGACAGCCTTCTCCATGGTAAGAATTCTGTTAGGCATTTCTTTTTATAAATAATATTACACATGATGTATTCAATCTACATTTTAGCAGAGGGTGTGCTGTAATTATTTTATAATCTCCATTTGTTACTTGGGCACAAGATAAACATCATCCTTTCTCAGTTTTAACCTTAAAAATATATAAATAAAATCAAAATGTCTATTTCAAATTCCAGCTTCCACTTTAGGAAGGAGGATGGGACAGATAAGAGGGTGGCTGAATAACGTGGGATCTCCCTAGAATCAGCTGCATCTCCTTGTTTTCTTATATGGCCTCTTCCCTTGGAAATCTATTCTACCTCACCTCTCCATGGCAAATGTTTGCTTTCAGAACTGAATTTATGCCAGATCATGTCCACTTTCTAACCACCTTCCTGACTCTTCCATTGAAACTTAAAGTGACTATTAACAAACTCAAGAACAATCTTTAGGAGCCAAATCTCACCCTAAAATCCCTACCGCTTGTCAATGGTGCCATCTTCTAAAGTCTGAAAACCTTTAAAGACTGTTTCCTTACCACATCCGGTTGCTCATCGTTGCTCTACTAGCCCTTTCTCTGCACATACTGGCAATGCATGCACCAGAAACAAAGCAAAACAAGCAATGACAAAGGTGGGGCATGCCATCCTGTCCGTGTGCATTTGAGAAGGCCTTGAATCTGAGAACTCATGGAAATGGGGAAGAACTCAAAAGTTCCAGGCTGCTGATTAACAAGTCTATCAGAGTTCGAGCATACAAATTAGGGCCACCTTTTAAAAATACTCAGTTGTCCACTTATTTCAAGAGACTTAGCTCCAAATAACTTTTAACTATTTGCAAAACCTAAACTCAATTTCCAAGAAAAAGACTTTCCATTATTGAGATGAATCAGAAGAATATACTCAGGGTTCTAAAACTAGGTTAAAAAAATAGTTCTAAAATATTCAAACTAATTATTTGCAGTAAATTATCCCAATAGGGCAATTGTAAATAGCTTATATTCTTCTCTAACATTTTGTGATTCAAGTTTTGGTGTATTAATAGCTGCTGTCAAAAGTCAGTGCTTCTCCAAACCAAAATACAAGGCTCAGCACAAATAATGCCCCTTTTTATTACAAAATATTTTATCACAAAATATTTTATTACAAAATCATAAGCATGTAATTCTGTAATGTAAGAATATCACATTCAAGCAAACCATATGACATTTTAGGTGAAATGTTCAAATTGAAACTATAAGTTATTATATCCATATTATTACCCTACCAACCACAGTCAAGCAGGCCTTACTTCTGCTGGACCCTGTATAATGTGACTAATATTGTGTATTAGACTGTCCTGGGGTTAGACTATATTCCTCAGGATACCACTAGTATTCAAATATGGAAGCACTATTATATACTATTACGCATATTTTTCAAATTGTGATATTACACCTTTGAATGATTTGATCTTGACTATAATTTTTAAGTGTATACTTAGATATATTTGGGTAACTGTGTACACTTGTATGACCACCACCACAGTCAAGACATAGAATAGCTCCATCACCCAAAAGTTTCCTGTTTCCCTTTACAGTCGATTCCCTCCCCTCCCCCACCCCAGACCAATACTGATCTGCATTTTGTCTCTCTAGCTTTGCTGTTTATATAATTTTATCTGAATGAAATAATACAGTATGTAGTTTTTTGTTTGACTTCTCTTTTTTTAGAATTTTTTTGTTAACTGTTTTTTTAGAGAGAGGGGAAGGGAGGGAGAAAGAGAGGGAGAGAAATATCAATGTGTGTTTGCCTCTCACATGGCCCCTGCCGGGGACCCAGCCTGTAACCCGGGCATGTGCCCTGACTAGGAATCGAACCAGCAACCCTTTGATTAGCAGCCTGTGCTCAGTCCACTGAGCTACACCAGCCAGGGCTGTGTTTGACTTCTTAACTTAGTGAAATGCTTTTGACATCCATCCATGTTGTGGCATGTACCTCTATTATGCTCCTTTCTAGTAGTATTTCATTGTAGGGATGGATATTACAGCGTTTTTTCACTCACTAGTCACATGGGTCAATTCCTGTACGTGGCTATTAAGAATAATGCTGCCGTGCAAGTTAGTATATATGTTTCTATAGGGAGATACCTAGAAGATTGTTGGGTCACAGGTAAGTGCATATTTAACTTCTAATATTCTGCCTTACTCTTTTCCAAAGTGACTGCTTCATTGTGCATTGTTCATTGTGACTCCACCAGCAATGAGAAGGAAATCCATTTATTTCAGATCTTCACTAACACTTGGAAATGTCAGGTATGTTTAGCCATTTCAGTAGGTGCAGTGGTATCTGACTTTGGATTTCGTTTGCTTTTCTCTGATAACTAGTGATGTTGAGACTATTTCATATACTTGTTAACCATTCATGTATCTTTTGTGGTAAAATGTCAACAAATCTTTTGACCATTTTTAGTGGGATCTATCTTATTTCTAAGAAAGTGCTAATTATATATTATTTATTTTAGTAATATTCACCATTTATTATATTTATGCATTTATATTTATATATTATATAACTATTATATACCATTTATAAATATGCAAATGTTATATAAATATAAATACCAAATATAGAAACTAATGAATATAAATATATTATAATAAATAATATAGATATTATGCAAATGTAAATATATAAATATAAGAAATAAATAATTCGTATGAATATATGAATTTATGAAAAAATAAAATATAACTGTATGTATGAATACATAAGTACAGATATATTTCTTTGTATTTTCTGAGTATAGCCCTTTGTTGGATTTATGGTTTGCTCTCAGCACTGACTGTCTTCTTGATCACCAGCCTCACTGGACTTCGCAGTCCAGCACAAATGGCTGTGTGCGCCACGAAGCTGGGGGGCATGTGAAGTGTTAGGTGTGTGGATCCACAATTATTGCCCCAATGGTTTGCTTTGACTGACATCAGGTAGAGACCTAACAACTTGCAGTTTCATTTCAAGACATTTGGATGGCCAGATTTCACTGAGTTTAGAAGCACAGGTAATACAATCCATTGTGGGCTTTGCTTTGGTTTTGGTGTAAGATGTTTCTTTTCTTTATGAGGACAGATATAACCTGAAGCCAGTGAAACTTGAGCTCTGAACCCCCTAATGTCCATGGAACCACTTTTAGGTACTGGGAAGAACCCCACAATATGTTTATATATCTATTCTAAATAAATATAAGGTGTATACTTCATTTTTATTTACGGTTGCACATTCTCCTTTTAAAGAAGACCCTTCCAAATGATTTATTTCAAGCTCTACAAAAAATGGAGGGGTAAGTTGGCTTGTTATTTGGATAATTTAGAAGGTCAGTTACAAAGACAACTTCCTCTGAATGAGAGAGTAAGAGTATATATAAGGCGGGTGCATGTGTGTGTACTAGCATGTAAAGGGTTGCATTATGCAAAATGCTTTTCAAAGAACCTGCGTCATTTTATATTCCACCAGAAATATATGACAGCTTTAATTTTTCCATGCTGTTCAACTTTACTGTTGCACACTTGATTTAATAATAGCTAAACTTGATCAGTTTACCACATTTCCCAAAAATAATTCAAGAATCAAAATAGATCACCTCAAACAGAAAACCCATTGCTTTCTTACACATTATGGTTGGGTCATATATTTCTTTCACCTTGCTTTCAGAACCTCCAGAATCAGAATTTGCTGTTTTTATGACAGTCAAATTATGTTTCAGTTCTAGTCATGTTTGCCTATTTCTTTGATTTTTTATTTTCGTCTTTCTCCTGGAATCATTATCTTTCCCTTTTGGTAGTTCTTCCATCAACAGTCTAAGAGTGGTAGGGTCCCTTCCTTCCTTCTTTCCTTCCTGCTGGCCTGCCTTGCTTGCCTTTTTTCCCTTCTTTTTTTGGTCTAAAAATAAATTTATTATATGCTCATTCATAAATGATAGTATAAAGAAGCACAGAAATTTAAGATCATAGCTAGTTTTAAACTTGGATTGTTTCCAGAACCCTTTGGAAACAAGGGGAGTTAGTATCTTACTTGTGTGGCTAGTAAGCCATTCCTCACTGTCCTCCTCAGTTGTGGCTTCCTTGTTTCTTCTGGCCTTTTCCATCAATTAACCATCCAACTACATGACTGATGAAGCTGTTCTCAACTGTCCCCACCCCAATGGCTGGTTGACCTGGGGCCACTTCTCTACAGGAAATCCTTTGGGGGTAGTCTCACCTCCACTCAGGTCCCACTGATGGATGGGTCAGCTTATTCCCCCAGTGTAGCTCCAAACCTTAAGAGTCAGTTAACAGAGAACCTGCCCTGGATCTCTGGGAGAATTTGAAACCTTGAATCTGTTTGTCTCACCTAATCCAAGTTCCAGAGCAGAAATGATTTTTCATGAATGGGTGACCACAGAAACTCTGGGTTTTTAGACACTTTCCTAAAAAGATTCTTCATTTTGTCTAGCACCTGTGTCCCAGCAGAACCTCAGGTTTTTCCCCAGGAGAGTGACAGAGTTATCAAGCTCACCAACAAGACTGCATAACTTTTGAAAGGAAAGATTGATTTACCATAATCTTTTCTAAGCTTAAAATTGGCACCCTAGTTACTGCTTTATTTAAACAAAGATATCAAGGTTCCAAGGACGAGGATATGGAGAATGGCAATCCCTAGAATATTCTCTTTAAAAAAAAACTTTCTCATAGAAAATGATGATTCTGCTTTGCACCCACAACCATAACCCAATCTGTTAGGCAAATATAATTTAAAAGTTTGATTTTTTTTCCCCTAAGAAAATTCAAACTGAAAAAATATTTTAGAGCATAGTGATTCAATCTGAAAAGCAGAGCCTCCCACTCAAAACAATTGTGGTCACCTAAATCTTAATAATTATAACAAATTGTTGACAGTCCTATTTCTTGAATTTTATCCTCAGTTTCTTATTTTAAAAAAAAAATCAGTTTGGTCAAGTTTATCTCTTCTCCTGAAATGTTTCTATTGTACAAAAACAAATACACTTTGCAGTCAGTTGAAAATGTAATAAAAGACTGACACTTCTCTGCTTTGTTAGAAATGTGGGTTTGATGTCATAGGGAAATCCCATTTAGCAAGAGAATGTGAGAAGAATGCAGAGGTCTGCCCCACATTTTTGCAGATGTGAAGATACTCTCTACCTGAAGTCATGCCTCTATAGCCCCCTGTGCCTCTCCTTCCTTTGGCCACAGTGGAACTGTTACCCAGATGCCAGCACATTCCTGCCTCTTTGCTCCTGTCCCACAGGCAACTTCTGGTGATGAGCAGAAAAGGTTTGAACTTGCTGCCTTCTGTGTTTGCCTCACTGGAGCTCGACCACTGCCTGGAGCAACAGACTCGTCCTCGCAATCTTTCCTTTCACTGGACAATTCCTCCATTTTCACAGGATCCTTCTCAGTTAGCTTCTGCTGCATAATGAATGAACCACTCCCAGTGTTGCCCCACAAGGGAACTATGTCCTGGGGGAGGTTTTCCCACTCTTAGGAAGTACACAAGAAAAGGACATCTACTCTTCCAGCCCCTGGCAGTCGTGGTGTGAGAATGTGGTGCTTGAAGCTCCTACAGACATGACATGAGGATGTCTTCGGGCCTGGAAGGGAGAACCCGCTATAGAAGTCAGCATGATGAAGAAGAAAGGTAGAAGTGTGGGGACTTTGGTGCTGTCCTGGTGCTGTGGGTCAGCCAGTCTTAGCGTTGGCTAACTGATCTTTCTTGAGGCAGTGCGCTCCCTGTACTATTTGAACTAGTTATGGTTTAGTTGGTGTTCTATCACCTACGGAGCCTACAGCATTTGTGATTTGTAGTCACTCAGCATGCTAGGACCTTCTTCTGAAGGTGGACATCAGGAATACCAGGATGGGGACATCCTGCCTAGAGGGTCCTGCTGCCTGCTTCAGTGTTCTAGAAGAGGACAGGGGAGCAAGCTGAAATCTAGTAAGACCTCCTTTTGCTTTGTGTAAGGCAGAAAGATAAGTTGACAGGTGATCTATTTAAGGAGGCAATTATCTTAATTTTTTGAAGCCTAAAACCAAGGTCTTGAGGTGATTTGTATTTGGTTTTCACTGTCTCCTCTGTTCATGTGATACTGAATTTAGTGGAGCAGGAACTTCCTTTCTTCGGAACAATGGCTTGGTAATTCACCCACCCCCAAGCTAGGACAGTCTTTGTGTAGGGACGCAAGAAGCTCAGGTCTCATTTGGGCATGTTCTGAAGAATCTGGACCATGGTGGGCCTTGGGTAGAAGCCCCAGTTTCCAGCGGTGAGGCTGGTCTCAAGTGGTTAGGTCTGGGGCAGACAGAGTCTGCCACAGAGTCAGAGAGAGAGCTGAGACTGGAATGTATGCCTACATCATTGGGAAATAGGTATCCACAGGATTGTCCAGTTATTTTTTAAAATCTCTCAGTGAAATACAAACCAAAGGAACAAAATTGTTTTATTTTTATGGCCAATGAGTTTAATGTCAAGCTCCTCCTTTCCAGGAAGATTAACCCCTGAAATTATTGCAGGAATATGGTGATTCTCTCATCACCTCCTCCTGTTCCCTATTCCCCAAAACACAATGATTATTTACTAGAATAAGGGTGTCACAGCAGGCTCCACTGACTTAAGGAGAGCAGCCAAAGTCCTCGATGAACAGATGGTTCCTGGGCCAGTGATCTGTCTCTGGCTTTAGGAAACATCACCTTCCATGCATTAAGACCAGGGGGCCCAGCTCTGCAGCTGACCCTGGCTCTCTCCTGCAGGTTGCAGGAGCCCAGGTGTGGTGTGCATGCTCGCTTTGCCTCTCTCCATCACTGTGGTTTTATATTACAGGAGAGCGAGGAGAATGCAACTGAGAAAGCATGTACATCCTTACTGGAAAAGAGCCCTAGTACCTGGGGACATTTCCTGTCCCAACCTCCATCTGCCCTGTGCAAAGGTTTCTAGACACACTGTCCCTCAGTGGACACTCAACTTGACAGAGTGCAAATGGAATATTAGTTAGCAGCAACTGGAGCCTTTATCTCCGTCTCTCTTGTTGACCTCATTAGGGGGAATAATTATCCTTGAAAGCAGTTTGTTTTTAAAAGTCCTAAGACTCAAACTACTCTTATTCAGTAAGAACATAATTGGAGCAACCACCTAAACATGTGTGCCCAGTACTACAGGGCACATTAGTATTGGTTACCACAAATCCCATGGTGTTAGAGTTTTGGTTTTATCAGTTAGAAGATGTTGGTTTTCAGTTGAATAATGTCATCTTTCGGAAAAGTAGGCCATGTTAATTTTTATGAAATATTACCTATTGGTAGGGAATGCTGGTCTCACAAACAGTTTCTTACCAAGCTACTCAAGAACAGGATATGATCAACAAATTGAATGACTTTCTCTTTAACACAGAGTCATCTGTCTGTTCCCATAGAAATGGCATTCCATTTTTCCTGGTGTAATGGCTTCCTTTTTAGATGAAATGAGCCTTTTGTATTTATGAAAAATGTGTATCATTTTGGCTGCTGGCTGAGATAACTTCACAACTGAATTCAGATATTTTTAGAGAGCTTGTGAAACAGTGGCTAGTAATTAATAGTCTATCGATTGGTCCAGCCTCGTCTAATCACAGGCTGCATAATAAATCATAAGGTGTTTTGCAATTAGGAAAATCCATACAGAATAACACAGTACTGTTATCTCAGTAACCTTAACCAGTGTGAATTACAACATCACAGAATAATTGCTGCAGAACAGACGTAGTGTGTAGAACCTCTCTCCATTCATCACTGGCACCGAGCCTCTTGTTTTGGAGGACTTAGCTGTACCGGCTAAAGGTCACTGGTGAAATGCTCAGCTAATGTCCCTAAAATGCTTGTTTGTCATCCAGGGATTTTCCATATCATCTTTCTGTTTTAAATACCAGCACAGCCTTTCCTTCCTTTTCTCCACCAGTCATGTGATGAAAGGCTGTGTTATTTCAAGGGTGCCAGCCAACACTACAGCCCTTACAGGGTTTTCAGCATTCCTGCTAATAACCCCTAATAAATGACCAGCTGGGAAGTAAAATCAAACCAGCTTGGCACAATACTGGTATAAAAAGATTTCTGCCTGAGAGTGGATTCTTTTTATTAAGATATTCTCCCATTTATTCTTAAAATACAGAGAATGCTTTTATTTACATTTGCCATCTATTTCGTAGAAGAAATATGGAAGAGAATTATGTTACTCTTTTTATTTTGACTTTTATTGCTTCTAAAAAGTAAGGCACTGGAAACAACTTTTATATTGGATGACCGCTTAGTTATTGGGATTTTTTCTAATGTTCAATTTGTATTTATTGTAGAGATGGAAGGGAACTTCAGGTCACTTAATCCAATATCATTTGTGAGATGAGGGAACTGAGGAGAAATAGGTAAATGATGATGTTTAGACCATGCCACCCAAAAATATGCTGAATATGTATTGAGTTGAAGGCACTTGAGAGGCAGCAGACACAGGGAGAGGCTTTGTCTGAATTCCCCTCATCTGCCTAAACACAAAACCTCCAAAAGGAACTCAGGTGACAGAGGTTCCCTCCAGGGAGTTTCACCAACCAGGAAGGTTGACTCTTGTCACAGGAGAGAGGATTAGAAATCAGCACCATACCCAGACAGACAATCATCATACTATCTGATCTTCTAGGGTCCAGTTTTCTTTCCTAACAGCCACTTACTCTCTCTGCAGAGGCCCTAACCCCCTATCCGCTGTTAAGACAATATGTAAGGTTTCAAATCTCCTTGCACTTTGGGGTGTTCTTTTTTTTCCAGTGATGCCCTAGGGCATGTAATATTAAAAATGAATGCATTTGTATAACACTTCTCCTGTTACTCTGCTTGCTGTTGGTTTAGGCTTATTTTATAGACCAGAGGAAGGTAGAGGGAACGCTTTCCTCCCCTACATAACTTTCCAAGGTCATTGGCATTGGAACTACAGAGCTGAGATTCAAATGCAATGTGTGGAAGAGACCCAAACTCAAATTACCTGTAGCTGATTGTAAATTATCCCAGCCTGCAGCACATCTGGAACTTTTCTCAAAGGCACCTCTCAGTTATGGAGCAAGATGGGTAAATAAGCCAATCATATCAGTAATGTACTCTCTTGTTCATCAAGAATTACTTTATAAATATTACTATTAGGTTGTCACATTTCAATTACTGAGAAGGAGGCAAAGCAATATAACTCCAAATAACATCTTTCACTATTCAATGCTGTTTTCATGATGGAGTGAGGGAATATATATAAAAACACTTAATAATGTGCTCTATACATCTCTATGTATAGTCCCAATGACTTAAACCATGTGTCATTTCACGAAGATCATTATCTTTGCACTAGAGATTGATCCACTTACTGTTCCTGTGTTCTTATTCTGATGTGGCAGCTTATTATTGAGTGTAGTAATATTTGCAAAGTTCTGTTTGTTTCCTAAAACAAATCTAGGAGAACAATTTGACTGTCATTCCCAACCTCTGCATATGATCTGTTATGTCAGATGCATTTCCTGTAATTCATGAATAATTCAGCAGCATCAAAATACTTCTTTATGCAAATAACAAAGATGTTACAAACACGTGTGGCCAATATTGAATTTTTGAAAACAGTTTCACATGTATTATTTTATTTTTGAGGTAAGTATTTTCATCCCAAAATGACTAATAATGAACTACAAGCAAGAGAACTGGAGATATAGCACAGATATTTAGTGCCAGAATTGGAACTGACATCTGCTTTTCTTGTTCATTGTTTCTTATTCTTCAGGAAGATGGTCACAGTTTCTTTTTTGTACTGAGACCAGAGACACACTAAATGCAGCCATCTGGAAATGCATATGTGGAAGACTTACACTGTTCCTAAGTTAAAAACTTTGGTAAATTTGGTAGTTTCAAATCTTGCCTATATTGAATTTGCCACTTAGATGTGAAATTGTAATATACTAATACAATATACGAGGTCTGTCCAGAAAGTATCCATCTATATACTATGAAAAATAGAGACATTTATTGAAGAAGACAAAAGAAACCTTGTACACAGGACAGTGACACCTCGGTCCCCTTCAATGTAGGCACCTTGAGATCTCATACAGTTCTCCTAATCACCATCAGCTGCCCTGTTGTATTTTCCTGAATTTCATCAATGGTCTGAAAACTCTTCCCTTTCAAAGGTGATTTTAATTTTGGGAAAAGCCAGAAGTCACAGGGCACCAAATCTGGGCTGTAGGGGGACTGAGTCACCTGGGTGTTTTGATGCTTCACCAAAAAACTCTGCATGAGACTCTGCTCATGATGCATGAGCAGATGTGTTGTCATGATGAAGCTGCCAATCACCAGTAACTCATAACTATGGCCTTCTGAATCATCTGGATAGTTTCTACAGAGGAATGTTCAAGCTTAACGCAAAGTTTGGTGCAGATTCATTGCTCTACTCTCTCAGTCATTGTGAATGAGATGGCCACACAGTACACATGTTCATTTAACAGTGTCTACCACCTCCACTGACTAGTAGAGCAAAGTCGCCATTGTTCTCACATGCACATTCCAGTCCACTCTCCTTGGTGGCCAGGTCACATGGATGTCACACAAGCCATTCTCATTATATTAACAACAGTTGGACATTTTCCAGGTAGAACTCATAAAACTATACTAAAAAGCTGGATTGCCTGTGTAACTTTTTGCCCACTTATGAAGCAGTTTAAGAATTTGTGCCAGCGCTATGGAGGACACCAGAATAACCAAAACATGGTTTCTAACTATTAGATATTTGCAATCAGGGTGGACTGGATGCGTCCTGGGGAGGAAGGAACCCTAACTTACCATCAAGTCATAAGTCTACATTCCTATTTATAAAAGTTCTTACAAACTGAATTATTCATTTAAGTGAGTAAAAACAAATTGTATTCTTTTTCACAGTCAGGAAATTGGAGGTTGAAGACTACTGTGGATGTGATGTAGGAGGTTAGTATTGCTGCTTTGTTTCTGTGTACTCTGGGTCTGTTCTCTAGTTCTGCATACATGTGACCCCATTTAATAGTGATGAGAGGCACACTTGGGTCTTGGAAAGACAATTTTTCCCCTCTAGAATTTGCACAGAAAATTTCCAAAGGAATAATATTTCTTACAACCAAGCCATTGCTCTATCAGGACCCAACAACTTACTCTGCACAGTAATTAAGTAAGCACAACAGGCAAATGCAGATTTCAAGACTCTGGGTTTTATGGTTACAGATGTTCTTCTCAGCATAGCCTGTTCAGCAGTTCCTTGGGTCATAAATGTTTAATTTTTAATCTATTTTTTATCGGTTTTGTGTAATGCAGACTGCTGGTATACCAAAGGAATTTTTCTAGTGTATTTTATGTGTGGCAAGTTGGCGATAATAAAAGCTTTAGTGAAATAAAATAAGATATGTTCCCTTAAGAAAATGAACATTGTAGCTCAAAACACAGGTGAGTGTTCTTTGCATAGGACATGAACTATATGGATCTCATTTACAATATTGTTTGTGAATGACAGTCTATTTGCAGATTCAATTTGATCCTGGGAAATCACATGACTTGCAGGTGTATTACTGAGGTCACACTGAGTTACATCATCTATTTGCACTGGAAATGTCCTTTGAAATGATTCAGGGACTCAAAACAATAGTCATTTCAGGCTATATTTATCTTTTATGACTCAAACAGCTGCCCGCTTTTCAGAAGACCTTGTGATAAAGACAGTACACACCAGTGAAAGGTGAATTGTTGTCATAGCACCACAAACAAGGGCTGACAACATCACCAGTGCATCACATGTTTACATATTTATTAGTAGCTATAAACCTAAATTTTAGTTACCCTGAGAACATAATAATCTTTGCAATATGCTCTGGATGAGAGACTTTGAGGTGAAATCCTCTGTTGGGTATTTAACATACAGCATAGCACAGGACCTGGCAATTTTAAAATGAATGCTTTATCTGCCATTGAACTTGACATATCTAAAACCTTTTCTCCATTTCTCCTTTTGGTAGGACTGCCTGGTGCACCAATAGATATAATAGATTAATCATTACTTTTTGGCAAGGCAGATTTATTGAAAGGGAAAAGAGACAGCAAGATCTTTGATCGAATACACTTGTAGCAAAGGAGTGAATGAACATCAGCTGTGACTGAGAGAGAGAGGTCAGTGCCACCCAATAAGCTATGGTCAGTTTGTGTGCTGTAGTCACCCCCAGCACCTAATGTGAGTCCAGGTCAGAACCTTCCTAAGACCCACATTGTGGCTGCCATTTCTCCTGACTGTGTCTCCCTGTCTATTTCAGAACAGCCTGTGAAATACTAAACCAAAGAATCTTGCTTCAGACCAACAAAATCCCATTTTTCCTAAAATGAAAACATTACCCTCTCACATTCCACAGGTTAATTTCCACCATATTTTGCCCTGGCCTGTTGACTCTACCCCATCCATCGAGTTAATTTAGGCATAGGCATGGGCTCCCTTTGTTCCTGGCACTCACTCAGAGTCTCATGTGCCTTCAGAGAATTAAAAATACAGTCTCTTCTCTGTGGAGTCCCTGTAGGGCTATGCCTTTCTCTCTGCTCCATGTTCACAGTGGAGTTTCTCATTTTAAACTGCCTAGCTGGTAGAAATTTTAAAGATACTATAAATAATAATACTTGACAGTTATGTTATGGCACTTTATCAACTTAAAGTTTACAAATAATTCTTACAACTTTAGAAGGTAGGACTGAGATTTGAAAGATATGTATTTGAATTCTAGCTTGTCATTAGTTGGACGAATCAGCTGAATTTGCTGAGTCTTTTCCTATGTCCATCTCCATGGTAACGATGTGGAAGTGCTCAGAATGGAGGTGGAGCTCAGAGAAAGTATAACCTGGTGTTGAATCTACTACTCCATGTAGGAAAAATAGGAGATTTTACCACTGGCTTAAAAAGACAACAAAACTGCTCAGTTTGGGACATGGACCATGGCTCTGTGGCATTAGTGTCAGGACCCTGAGGGTACCCAAGACAAGTTCTGGAAGCCCATCAGGTCAAAACTATTTTTATCACTATTCCAAGACTTTTTGCCTTTTTACTCTCATTCTGTTATGACCGTATAGTGCAATGTTGAAGTCATGTGACACATGCTATCTAACAGATTGAACATAACAGCAGATATGAAAACCCAGCTGCCTTGGAGAAAGCCAGATGTGAAAAAGAATTGCTGTTTCCTACAAAACATAAAATAATGCCATTCTTCTCACTAGTGTTTTGTGGGAAACATAGCTATTTCTCATGAAAATACTTATAATATTAACATGGAATGTGTTCATTACTCTGATTTTTAAATAAGGTAATAAACAAATATCTCTAATTTTCCACAGTTTAAATTTCTCCTTTGGTAAATATAGATAAGCATAAGCCACATAAATAAGAACTCTTGGAAAACCGTGTAAATTTTTAGACTGTAGAAGGGTTCTAAGACTAAGACATTCAAGAACCACTGGATTTGAGCAGTATTACACACACTTTAATGAGCAAATAAGTATGAGCCCTGTTAAATGCTAGTTGTAGACAAGCAGAGCCAGGGGAGGCCTGGGAATAAGCATTTCTAATGCACGAGCGCACACATACCCTTCAGGTGTCCCACAATTTGAATAGAACAGTCTTCTGCCTTTGGTCCAGCAATTTTTCCCAGACTTGGTAAAGACAGAGGGTCTTTTCTGGTCTGATTTATTGTAACTGTTGCTATTTGCTTCCAGAGCTGTGTATCAGAGCCTGAGGTACTCGGGGAGTTAATTCACACCATAGCCTGTAGGCTGAGCCTAAGTCTATGAACATTCTCAAGGGTCCAGCAGTGGCATTGAGCACCAGGTCACTCAGTGAGCCCTTGGGTGGGGGTGAGGAGGGAAGACCAAGTCAGCAAGGACAGATTGGTTTTACGATGGAGGAGTCCAGATTATCCGGGTCTTTTGAGAGAGAGGTGAACATATTGCAGCATGGGGAAATTTTTAGTTTGGACATTGGTCCCTTCTATTCTCATTTATTTTGTTGATTTTGCAATATTCTTGCTTATTGTTGTTTCTCACAGGAGAGTGCTCATTATAAAGCATTAGAGTTTCCTCATTTATTTGCTTTATTCCTCAATTATGTCAAATCATTATAAATACAGACATGTTCCCTCTTCCAAATTCACGAACACTTTAGGAGAATTGGTTTACAGCAAGGTGGGCCTCAAGGTCTCGCCCCCTAAGTGGGTCACTGTGAAAGATGATCAGGTACACAAAGAGCACCTTCTAACCTCTCAGGCAGTGCTGAGAAGGTGGGGAAAATGGAGGTGTGCCATCCAAAGGAAAGAAGAGTGTGAGGGTTAGAGGAGAGACACCAAAATCACATTACTCCCATGTACCAGCTAAATCATGAGCATGGGAGGTTTGCAGCTTGTTCTTTGTCAGCTGAAGTCCCAAGTCAGGATTCTCAAGAACAGGGTCGGGGTGTGGGATGGGAATTGGTCTCGGTGTCTGCACTAACACACAGGCAACTGTGAGGATACTGGTCAGCCTCTCCAGGTAAGTACAGACACAAAATAGGTGAAAGGGAGCTGTCACTTGAACACACTGAGTTTATTTAGCGGGAAAATATTTTGCTCCTTGTGGAATAAATCTCTCTACTGAGAGATTCGGTGCATTGCTCCCTAGGAAGTGCCTTATTTCCTGTGCTCCTGCTGTAAATATTCCTTTTGTGTGCTTCTAAAAATGGCTTGTTTTAAATAAGACCCATATTTGGAGAAAGTACTATCCTTGGAGTTAGTTTTCTGTTTTGCTGACTGAGTTCGGGGGAGCAGTGGCGTGTCTGCCAGTCTGCTGGAACAAGATGTTCACTACTGCAAGCCCCACCATTCACACAGCCCTTTATCGTGCATATGTCTCAGGTACCACACTGCAGCGCAGGGGTTTTCAGGACTCCGTGCAGTGGATGCCCCTTACAGCAAAGCTGTGGTAGGAGACACATCTCTGTGTGATGGGTAAACTCAATGCTCATTCTTTTTAATTTCTACTACTTTCCAGTATGAAGCTTTTCAAGAGTATTTTGGGAGAGTAAAGGGAAGAACCTGATTTAACTAATCACCTTGGTGATGATTCATATTTGTTAAATGTCAAATAGAAAGAGGGACCATGAGCTTGGGAAGTGTCCAGATATTAACCCCCCCAACCAGTGCCCCAAAAGGAACTGCCTCTGAGCTAAGAAAAGATAAGGTGTATACATGCTTTATGGGTAGAACATTAGGCTGGGAGTAAAAAAAAACAAACAAACAACTAAAACAATGGGAACTAGACAAGTCCTTACAAGAAGCAAGTGTTTAGGGGTAGGACTATAATCAAAGTCTGAACTTTGGAAAAACTATAAGAAAAAAAATAGTAGCAACACTGTAGCTTTCTAGGCAAGACACTCACCAAAATAACCCACCTTCCTCACACCTCCCAACTAACTTTACCCCTTTCCAACGCACCAGGGGTGCTCATGTGAGATTACACTTCTTAAATAGGGTCTGTTTGTTATTAATTCATATCCTTGTTGCAAAGAAGCAAAGATATAGAGAGGTCTTAAAATAAAATGTATTAATAGAAAATATAAGTGATGGTAAGGCTGACAAATCAGGAGACCACTACGAATGAAATGACAGTGTTTCTGCTGTAGGGCCACATTAAGAAACACCAGGGTCTGTCAGAAGGCAGAGGGAGAGGGGATGTGGTCAAGAGTCTTCACTGTGGTTTCCAAAGGAAGAATGGGTGAAGCAGGGCAAACAGGCTTAGGATTCGCTGGTTTGATAATTTCCACAGGGGCTGCCCTAGTTGTCTGGTAACAGCCCTGGGTGATTAGAGCAGGGGCAGAGTGGTCTGGAATGTGGGAGCCCCCAGAGGAGGGGTTCAGATGAGGGCTCTGGACTGCTTAGCTTGTGTCTGAAAGAAGTAGAACACCCCTAATGGAGAAGGAGGCCAAGGGATGGTGACTCAGATATGCTATCAGTTTGTCCAGAACAAAACATCAGGCTTATAAATGTTAGATACTTGGTCAACACATTGGCATTGATAGAACAGTTGTTAGGGAATACAGAAGAAGGAACAAGGCAAGACAGTTGTATGAATATAACTATGTCACTACTAATAGGTATGGGAACCAGCACACTATTAAAACAGTAGGAAGCTATGTCTTCTGGAAATATGTCATCCAGCCTGCAAGCCTGAGCACCAGCCCGTCTGGCTTTGGCCTAGATTCAGAAGCCAATTTGCAAAGCTGGAGGAAAGTAACAGGTGACCAAATAGACTGTGATTGTAAGTGAAATTAAATGTAACTACAACATTGAGCCCATAACTGTGGTAGTAAAATAAAATGAAGTGGAGGAAGCCACACTGTGACAACAATTTAATATTCACCAGATTGTAAAGCTAATCTAGGAGGAATCATTGCACATGCAGGAAAAAAATTATCGCCCAATAAAATACGCAGTGAGATACATTTATGGTCACCTAGAGAACCCCCAAATCTGAATGGTGATTTTTTTCTTGAAAATGATGGCTAGATGCTAGTGGTACCTAAGTCATTTCTCCATGTTGTCTGGAGCAGAATGAGCATTGCCTAATTCAAACGTTTCTCATGTGGATGATAAAGTGATGTGAGCTGATTAATTACAGGAGGAGATGGGCTTCAGTGACCTGCACCTGTGGGTCACTGAGTGGTTGCATATTGGACGGACTTTGACTGAGAGTCAGAGACTTGGGTTTTAACAAGAGCCCTGACTCTAGGTGTCTGTTAGATCCTGAGCAAGTAACTTAAACCTCTTTTCATCTATCAAAATAGTGGGACATTCCATTTCTCAAAGGGGTGGGTAGGATGAAAGGGTTTTTAAATTTTCCACTCAAATGCTACATTTACTTTTGATAGTCATGACTTCTTCTCACAGATTCTGTCATTTCCTAGCCTATCACTCCTTCTCCTTGGTTCATTGGCCAAGAACACCCCCAAATCATTTCACTGTGCCTTAGAACTTGTGCAAAACATCCATAAGCCTCTGAGAACGTATGTAAGCACATCCATTATCAGCAAGAAAATTTTATTATTGAACCATCTTGACTACACGTACATTCAAAGCATGATGATAAGTTGTTCTTCATTTTCCCCACTCAGTTACCCATTTTTCCACCTAGAAATCACTTCGTGTGGACATCCAAGAGTCCTTCTTTCATCCCATGGTCCCTTAAAGCCTATCTCCACATCTCTGAGTTCCCCATCATCCTGGCTTCATGCTGCACAAGCAATACCAGGTACTGTAAACACCAGCCATGCACATCCCTGCAGACTTTGGGTTCTTCAGAATTCTGCACTCTGAAAGAGGCTGAAAGGAATGAAGGAAAGGAGGAAGGGAGTGATAAAGGAGGTGGATGCAAGAAGAGAGCCACATCCTCTAGGCTGTTTCAACATGAACTTTTCATAATAGAAGGTTTTCATAATAAGGTTTTCATAACTTAGACCTGAATTCAGGTAAGTAGCTCAGTTCAACCGTAAGTGTAATCTATTTCCCTGGCCTGGTAGGTGAGACCTTTGGCCATGATTCTAGTTTTCTATGAAGAATCTTCTTGATCTGGGCTCCCACTATTAGATTTCACAGATTTTATTCATCATTTTTTAGAGCGAGGGAAGGGAGACAGCAAGAGAGAAACATCAATGTGCAAGAGAAACATTGGTTGGTTGCCCCTCACATGCCCCCAACCACTCCCAACAGAGGACGTGGCCCATGACCCAGGTGGGTGTCCTGCCTGGGAATCAGGACACCTTTGAGTTCACAGGTGGACACTCCACCCACTAAGTCATGTCAGCGAGGGCCCACTATTAGATTGTAGAAAGTCTGTGAGTCCTTGTTTTTAATGGATGTGTGCATGTATTCTTTCTTCTCCTGTGTCTGCATTAGCATTGTTCATTTTAGGACGGTCATTCTTTGAAGATGGCCAAAAGAAAAGAGTGTTTATTCTTCTTCAGCATTAGAACCCCCCTTATATTTTCGAGTGCTCATTACTCTATCCTTACTAGAAAATTTTTTAAAGAGTCAGTAGTAACCTCGTCTTGAAGTTTTATCTTAGTTCCCACCAACAGGGCCTCTTCTCTATGAGCCCGCTCTGACTGCCTTAAGCTACACCCACATTGTCTTAACTTGTCTTCCTGCCTCAAGTTTACCCTTCAGTTCCCATTCTGATCACACTGCCACCGAAGGAGCCTTAACCTTCTGTCAAAAGTCACCTCACTTTGTTGGACTATATTGTTGTTTCCATCCCAGCACAGCCTTCTGTGGCCCCCATGCCACATGCATCAGGACCCCTGAGCCCATTCCTCACCCCTTAAAAAGCAGCTCTCCCTACTTCCTAGTCCCAAGCATTTACAAACTCACATATAGTTTGATTTTCTCTGCTGCAAATATGTATGCAGTTAGATAGATATTTTGTTTAGATCAATATTTAACTAACATTTACATCCTCCAAAATACCCAGCACTTAGTTATTTCTAAATAAATATTTATGGAATTCATATAAATTACATCTGGAGACCATTGTGGCATCCCCAACAGTATAAATTCTATGATTTCAAAACTATGGACAGTGTAGTAATCCCTCTTTCCACCCAGACTCTTATCACTCCCAGGTGATGCTATCAATCAGGTCAGGGCAGCAGTAGGTGAGAAAGAGGGATTGGAGCTAGAGTTCTAGTCTTCTGTCTGTCACTAACAGGCTGTGTCACCATAGACTAGCTTTGTGACCAACTGTAAAGCTAGAGATTGGCTCACCTGTGTGGTTTCTGAGCATACTCCCTGATGGAGTCCTGGTGCTCATCCTGGGGCCTGGGAGCCGGGGGGCTGGGGGCAGGTGCAGCCAGCCTCCACTCTCGCCCCCTGCAAAACAGCCCCCATTGCCAAGACACATGCATGGTCCTACAACAGTCTCATTTAGAAAGAGGCTTGTACTGGAAACTCAAAGGTTTTAAAACAGTGTTCTAGGTGACCCCTTTGTTCCCCCCAGCTCCTGGTGTGACAATTACGATGGCACTTTCCTGCCAGAGAAGAGAAGTCCTGATCAGAAACCTTGGAGGAGCATGGTTTGGACCCACTTCACACATGGCAGAGCAAGTCAGGGAGAGAGGACACCAGTAAATAGTGGTTGGGGCTCCCCCCAGGGCTGGGGCAGGGCTCTTCTGAGCCAGGTTGTCAGCTCCACCTGGTGGTGTCACCTCACTGTTAGGCTGCCTAGGAAAAGGTCAATAACAAACCAAAGAGAAAGTGAAGTTAAAAAGTCCTCTGACACATGAAAAGGTGCTCAACACCACTAATCATCAGGGAAATCCAAATCAAAACCTCAGGCCCATTAGCATGACCACTATCACACTATCAGAAACACAAAGTAATAAGTGTTGACAAGGAAATGGAAAATTTGGAACCCTGTGCACTGTTGGTGGGAATGCACAATGGTGCAGCCACTACGGAAAAAAGTAGGGGAAGTTCCTCAAACAATTATAAATAGACCTACCGTATGATCCAACAATTCCTCTTTAGGGACCTAGCCCCAAAAAGTGAAAGCAGGGTCTCAAAAAGATATTTATAGCCCATTTTGTCACAGCAGCCAAGGGGTAGACAGCCCAAGTGCTCATCAAAGATGAATGGATATACACAATGTGGTGTGTACACACAATGGCGTATTATTCAGCCATAAAAAGGAAGGAAATTCTGACACATGTTACATCATGAATGAACCTCAAGGACATTATGCTGAATGAAATAAGCCAGTCACAAAAGGACAAATTCTGTTTTATTCCACTACATAAGTACCTCGTGTGGTCAAATCTATACAGACACAAAGTATTAGTATGGTGGGTGCCAGGGCTGGAAGACAGGGAATGGGAAGCTTTGTTTAATGAAGACAGAGTTTTCAGCTGAGATGATGAAAAGTTCTGAACGTGGGTGGCTAGTGATGGTGGGAACACAACATTGTGAATGTATGTCACTGAATTGTACACTTAACAATTGTAAAGATACGTAAATTTTCCCATAAGAAAAGAAGGCTCTCTAAATCTCCCTTTTTCTAGGAAGGATAGACAGAGGTAGAGAGAAAGCATCCTGGAATAACATCTGGACTTTCTGGCTGCTGGTGGTTATTTAACCAAATTTGGTGCACACTTGTTTTGGCTGCCAAGATCTGGCATGGTGATGGCTAGAATGTGAAGGGTAGAAATAGAACCTCTGCTTTGAGTAATGTTTTCCATAAGCTAGAAGCATTGGCACTTTTATGAAAAGACCAACATTGTCTTCTTGGGCCCTCTGAAAAGTCACTTTATGAAGAATAGCCCTTGATTTTGTACAACCCAACTGAAGGACACAATAGAAATGAAATAGATACACTCTGACTAGATTTCCTAACATCTGGTTTATACCATTAGGTTCCTACCACCCCTCCTGAGCCACTAATCACATGAGCAACAAACATTTGTTTTCCAAAGTATATTTTAAACAGAAACATGCCTAAGGAGCAAACACGGTAAGTTTGGTGCAACATCACACACCCACATGCACAGCTTTGGTGAGCTCACCTAAGCTATAGGAGCTACTCCCTCCCAACAGTACTGGTGGGTCAACAGGGTTACCTGAATGTCAGCCCATTTTTTTTCAGTTTCAGTGCCATTCCCTTGCAACAAATAATGTAAGATTCTTAAAAATTCTAGGGTTGTATCCTACTTGTCGCATTTATCAGATGCTTTGAGTACTTGTTTATTAAATCACACAACAATATGTTTGAATATAAGGTTTATGAAAGGAGATACCTTAACTGTTATGTTTTTTCAGCCCTACCTTGCAGCACATGGCTTATATTCATTAAGAGGAGCTCAAGAAATCAGGAGCTTTAGAAGTCAGACACAGTGAAGTGCACATTGCGAAACTGCCTGCTATAGACTCAGTGTTAGCATCCTCCTAAATTCATTGCTAGCATGTAACCCCCAGGGTGATGGTGTTAGAAAGTGGGACCTTTGGGAGGTGAAAAGGTCATGAGGGTGGAGATCTCATGATGAGAGTAGTGTCCTCATAAAAGAGACCTCAAATGAACACACTTGACCCTTCTGCCCTATGATGACACAGTGAGAAGATGGGTGTCTATGAACCAGGAAGTAGACTCTCACCAAACCTGAATCTGCAGGTGCCTTGATCTCAGAATTCCAGCCTCCAGACTCTGAGAACTAAATGCTATTGTTTATAAACCACCTGGCTGAGGTGTTCTGTTATAGCAGCTTGAGCTGACTAAGACAGCTCAAGCTGCTATAGTGCCCTGTCCATGGTATCAGGCCTTGCATTCCTGAGACAAGCAACCAAGATCTTCCCTCAGCCTGCTGTGAGACTCACTTTCCGCCTCTGCCAAATGCCATAATAGCCAAATCCTCACCTTCCCAGTGCACACGCAACTACATAGAGCCAAATACTTTCCATGTAATGCTGCAGCAATGCTGGCACACAGAGCACTGAGAGAGGATGGGAACATCAAAACAAGTAAAACACAGGCTCATGTTTAAGGAATTCCCAGCCCTCCCTGGCTAAGTTCCATCAGGTACTTGCATCTTCCCACGATATTCTTCTGAGATGTTCTTCAAGACTGTCTCTATCTTTCAACTACTTCAAAATGGACTCAAATCCTGTCTTCCTCATGAAGCTTTTTCATAACTAGTCTTTCCTGTCAACTCACAGATTATTTATAATATGGTGGCCATTCTGTTTCGTACAAGAGAAAATTGAGCAGTTTATCTTCTGTTTCATATTGCAAATTCCTTGAGACAAGGACTGCATTTAAATAATTAGTCAGAATACCTAGGCACAGGCCTTGCACTCATTTATTTATTCATTCACTCATTTTTTCTTTTCCAATCAAATATTTATTAAGTCTAAAATATTTTTTGTGCCCAAGGAACAGGAAAAATCTAATCACTTCAACTTTAGTGTGTGACTTCGGCAGTGCATGGAACAACAGCAGGCACTGGAGGAGAGAGTGAGTTGTTCTCGCACTTTCCTTTGGAATCATCAATCGCCTCATGTGTCCTTATATGATGCTTAACTGTGCATTAGATAAATGCCACAGGGTATTGGAGACAAGGGAGATCATTTGGATGGGGGTTGTTGAAGATTCAAGAAGAGAGATTGATTTGCCGAGGGTATGCATGGAGCCTAGAGTGGTAAGCAGGTTTGAGAAGGCTATTCAAAGTGGAAACAGGGGGATCCAAAGCTCCAGGTTCTGTGATAGGCTGCATAGAGGAAGACCAGAGGTGTGGGCTCCTGTCAGAGTTTTGAGGAAATGAATTCACAGTGGTGGGACGAGAACCTCATTTAGTACCTTAAAGACAGGCAGACGCACTGCATTTCAATAGAAATCAAACTGTAAGTTAAGGTACTGAATCTCTGAAAGAGGACATTCAAACAATGACTCTTTTACTCTCTTTACTGGGAGTGTCAAACTGGCCCCAGAAAAATCAGTGGCCCCACTGGTTCATTTGCTGTCTAAGTTCCTTCCCACGTCAGCAACGAGAAGTGTAAGTGGTGACTTGGAGGTTGCCATGGATGGAAGCGACGTCAAGGGTGAGACCCTGCTTACTCCACACACCCTCGAGCAATCCTAATTTCAGTATTTGTGTCTAGTGTTTGGGGTTTGAAGTGTCAGGGAGGCTAGGAGAAGGCCATGTTCAGTACTTTAATGTTTTTATCTTCAGGGCTTCTTTCCTAAGCTCACACAATCTTTGTCTTCACCTTTTTCTCTCCTTAAAGACGAAACAGCAACAGAAACCATATACAGTTGGCCCATACCTGCAGATTCAACCTTCAGCAGATTGAGTTTTTATTTTTAATTTTAGAAAGTTGATCCCTGAACAATACAGCAAAACAACTATTTACAGAGCATTTGCTTTGTATCAGGTATTATAAGTAAGCTAGAAATGATCTGAAGTACACAGAGAGTGTACATAGGTTACATGCAATTGCTATGCCATTTTTTTCCATTAAGGCATTTTATTTGCATGTATGTATTAAATCCCTAGAAAAAGAACCCCAGGATTTTCCCTCCTGTGTGTTTTTGTCTTGCTTCTTCATGGTCCATGATGCCCCCTGAGGTTGTCAGTACAATGACACCAAACTGACTGATGGAAGCAGGTTGTTCTGCCATTTTTCTACATCTTTGAGTTGCACATCAGATCTGGGCTGATTACTCCACACTTGTTCAACCTGCCGGTGAGGTTTAGAACAATTTTCCCCAGCTCTGTGGTCATCAATAATTTCAAATTCGCCAATGTAACCATGCTTCATCATCACAGCTAAGGACAGGATGATGACTTTGGAGCATGGCCTGATAAGAACCTGGCATTTGCCTCTCTTTTCATCATTGTTGATACTTTTGAGAGCATCAGCCAGGACATTCATGTGCACCATTATGGCAACATGGAAAGATGGCAGAAAGAGCTACAGCATTTTCTATAAGAAAGTTGAGCATCTAAAAAGTTTGATATCCATGGTGTGTCCTGGAACTGCGGTGGTTAAAAAAAGAAAAGAAAAAAACTTTTCCTCTTACTTTCTAAGTTCTTCTAGCTGGGCTAATAATCAAATTAACAGAGACAGATAAATAGGAGAAAATCAATTTTTAATATGTGCATACAGGGAATATATATAAGCATGAAAATTCCAGACAGTGAAGTAAAATTGGGTATATATCTCATTTTGACCAAAGGAGAAATGGGGGAAGCAGGGATGGGATTTTAAAGGAAACAAGTAATTGACAGGTAATTGAGGCAGAGCGGAATACACATGGCAGGCAAAATTTTTGCTTCAATGGG
Source organism: Anoura caudifer (assembly GCA_004027475.1). Lineage (NCBI taxonomy): Eukaryota > Metazoa > Chordata > Mammalia > Chiroptera > Phyllostomidae > Anoura > Anoura caudifer. Next base: position 104,969 of record PVKU01005139.1, on the reverse strand, counting down.
ACATGAGGTGATCTAGCTACCAGGCCCCGGCTTGGTACCTTCTTATCTACCATACTTACTACAAGTTATGCTCCTAGACTTTCCTTCCTGGAACGGAATTTTCTATCTGAATATCTTGGGCAGGAAAATGAGAGGATCAAATGTTCTTTCTGAGTGGTTTGTTTCTAAATAACTGGCTTAAAATTAATATCTCAAAAGAAGCTTTAGGGTGGCAAAATTTTCGTCCCCTTCAGTACCAATTCCCTATGGACACACAGGGAAAACTGTACCATATTGTCTTGTTTATCCCTCACAAAAAGGCCTATGAGTAGGTCATGTGTGCTCACTACACAGGTGAGAAACTGAGCAGGCAGAGGAAGCAACATGCCCAAGTTTGCACCGTAGATGCACAACTCGGTCCAGATGAAAGTGCAGCTCTAGCTGTTCAGAACCATTGCCTTCCTATACTTCTCTCCCCATTGCTTTTCCAAAGCTCACTTACCTTATACAATCCTGCTTCTTTGGGGGGTTCATTGAAGGGACTGGAGTAGATGATCTCTAAAGTGCCTACCAGCCACTTATTTCCTTCTTTCTCACTTCCTCTTTGCTGCCTTTCTAAAAACACCAATGATAGGAGGGGATCACTGTAGCAATTTGAAGCAAATGGAGTCATGGCCAACGAAGGTTAAGGGAAAGGAAAATTTTGTTTTTTTCTCAAATCATTTGAGAAAATAAAAGAATGTAAGAGTCATGGATTCAAGGAGCAGTACTTTATTTTTTACTTCCAAACAATTTCCTTCCAATGAAAGTTCTGAGATTAAGCCCTAAAGAAAAATGAAGTTGCAAAACGTAAGGTTGAAAACGGTTGTGCCTTATAGTATAAAATAGATATTTTAAATTAATTGTAACATTTTCTTTCTGATTAAAAAATGCTAAGTCATAATCTTTGTAGGTGGTATATAAAGCTCTAGTATTGTTTGGATAATGTGGTACAGTTGTTTATCACAATTAAAAAATAATGTTTCCATAAAACTTGCTCTAAACGATTTTTACAAGGTATATGTGTCATTTTTATTGCTATATCTATAAAGAATATAAGAATACATTTTATAATTTAAATTAATGTTTGCTTAGATGTATCATGATAATTTTGGAGGGAGCTGGCATAAAGTTTCTATTGCTTTAAAAAAACTGCAATAGTACATAATTATATTCATTTAGATCCCTTACCTAAATCCTATTTTAATATTTGTATTACTAAAGCAGAACCTACTGGTAAAATGAAAGGCAAGAGTGGAATATTACATTTACAGGATATATTTCTTATTTAAGAGACCTGTTCTGCATTCTGAAATTTTAATATGGAATATGTATATATATATATATTTTTTTTACAGGGATCAGCTACTAAAAATAGATTTTTTCAACCTGAGTTTTCCTACTTTAAATGTCAAGTTATCCTCTTTATACTTGGTTTCTGTTGAGATGCTCTCCAACACTAGTGTTGTAGGAATAAAATTTACCTGTAACTATAGTAATGAAAAGGAAAATACAAACATGTAAAGGGAAATGGGGAAAAATCATTGGGTTATCCAGGAAGAAGCTGTAGGTCTCTGTTTTACTGCCTTTTATCTCACACCTTCATTTATCTGATAACAACACATTACCCAGTAATGGCAAGTTTTCCACTTAATGAAGCTGACTTGTATGACAGACCTACATTTTATTTACCTTCAGGAATGTATGATGTCATAAAATAAGTATCCATACATTAGAATGGATTGTATCTTTGTTAACAGGGATTCAGAGGAGTAGCAATACAGTGCCCATACATAAAATAGACACTTTTCTTCCTTTTGCTGGACCTGCATATGAACTTCCCAGCTAGAAGACTTAAAGAAGGTAAACTTGGAAGCTCATGATATCCATGGCATTTCAGGAAGTAGTGAAAGTCACAGTGGCCCAAGGGAGTGAGAGGGTTGTGGACACAGCTGAGTATTATGAGGTCACAGTCAGTTGTAGTCTCAGGAAATTCTTAAGATCAATTTGTCTACAGACGTCAGGTACAAGGTTGGCCCCAAATTTAATGAACTTTGCTTGTATCAAATACACCAAAAGCCATGGGATCGCCAGCCCTTTGCTGATGTGAAGCACCTGGGACTTTTACCGCCCATATGTTTTTATTTAAGGGGCAATTTACCCCAGAAGAGCTCAACAAAAGTTCCAAAATATATCACTACCACATTAATTTAGCCAATTGACATGCATTTAAGCCATATGTAGACATTTTCACGATATGTGTAAATCCTTTATTAACAGTGTCAGCTGTTGACAAATCATGTGTAATTCTGGTGTAGAGGGAAACACCCGCATATGCTATGCTGTGGACTTCTGTGTCAGTCCGGGAGAAAATAGTGCTCTGCGTTGAGGGTGCAAGGGTTCAGATCACTAAGAAAAGCATGAAAGGACCTTATTTAAATGACAATGTCCTGTGAATATCTCTCAGGCTCCAAAACTACCCAGATTTGATTCCTAATCTGCAAAGCAATCTTCCTGCAGGGTTGAGGATGGCTCCTAGCCACTCACAGCTCTGTACTTTTATGTCTTAGACCGCAGAGGAGGGAGGAGCTTTGCAGCGTAGTTGCTGGCAGTCTACCAGTGGTCCTGCAGGCCTTCTTACTGGTCTAAAGAAATGTGTCAACAATAGCTCTTTTATGGCAATCCTGTGCCCACTGTCTTCACACTTCACATGCTAGATCAAAATGAGCATAACGAATGGAGCTATCAAAGCAATCGGTGGAAAGTCCTGACTGGAAAACACCCACACATTGCACACTCCCTACCAGTGCTTTTCCCAGGGGAAAATGGCCCGGAAAGGCAGATGGGACTCAGCCAAGAAGGCTGCAGCCTGCTCTGTGCCAGGTTGGCCTCTCCGAACTTCCATCTCACTGAATTCATTCTGGGGAGTCATGGGGATTCTGAAGCAGACAGAGGGAGACTGAGGGGTGTCGGGGTTTCTCACATCCCCCAGGGAGCACTGTGACAGGGGACATCTCCAGGCATTATGTCTTAGGAGGGCTGAGAAGAGACAAACATTCAAATCCCCGTGGTGCCGAGATGGAGGGTGTAGAACGCAAAGGCTTGTACAATGGAAGGTGTGGGTCAAGATGAAAGGAAGCTCCCATTCAAATGAAGAAACAGTGAGCAGTTTGGGGTGAGGAGTCAGATTCCCACCCCATGCAAATGCGTAGCATCAGCTGCTGAAGAAAGGAGCAGTAACCATGGTACTTGTAAGAACTTTACAAATCTGGTCTGAGAAAACGAAGTCTGGGAAGTCGTTCTTGAAAGCATAGTGGTCCATTTATCCTGATGGGTTCACAACATCCCTTGAGAGTCTGAGCAACAGGCAAGAATTTTAAAATCCAACCTAACAAGAACCAAGCAGGTCAGAAAGGATCAAAAGAAATCAGTCACTTACAGATAAATGGAAAATTACATTGAAAGACAGACACGATTTTATCACACTGCTGCAATTTCTTAAGAATGATGCAAGAGTCTTGATAACAGACCAAACTGTTAACAAACCGTAGGATTTCTTAGTCAGGTGCTGAATGACTACAACCTACTCCAACTAAATAAATTAAATGAATTTCACAGAGTTTTCTGCATGAGGTCACACAGCCGATGACACCCATTTTTCTAGATGGAAATCATTTCCAAATCACACCACTTTGCTACGCTATTTTATTTGTTGTCTCCCAACATAGGAATGTGTGTGTTTTAAAATGTGAAGTAGGGAAAGCTGATGTTGCATTTTCCAGGTTTTCCTCATTCCGCTTTCACTTGCTTTGTCACTGTCCAAATTATAAGCTGGGAGGGCAAGGGGGTCTCAAGTGGCTTTCTTGAACTTTCTCTCTCCTTCCTCTTGAGAAAGAAGTCCAGCCCCTGCCATCCTAGATCTAGCTGGGGGCTCCCAGCTAAGCCCCAGTGTTCTCCCATGAAAATAACAATAGCACTGAACAGCAACATCTATGAAGGCTACTCTGGGTCCTGGATGCATCAAGACACAAATGAGACCTCAGTAATTATTTCTGAACACAAACTGTGAACATTGTACGAGCCACACAAATGACCTAGCATCCATTCATTATTCGGATGAATAGGAGGCACTGCTACTTCTACACAAATTACAGTTTTAGTCCTGCTGTAGTCTGGCCTACTTCTCAAAAAGATTTTTGAAGATACCCAGTCATAGAGTTATCCTGCCTCTTGCCAGAGTAGAGTCCAGAGTGGACCCCTACCTCCTTGACCACCCCCCAGACCACCTACTATAAGCCCAGTCCTCTGCGTCCTTCCTAACGCTCCCTTGCTCAGTTGCTCCACGGTCCCCAGGGTGCACTGTGCCTGCTGCAGCTTGTTGGAACATCGGGGGTTTCTGGCGGTCCTGGCGGTATTGATAGGAGGCAAAATCAAAAAGCGCTTCAACTCCCATCTCTGCAGACAGCTCTCCATTCCTAGCTTTGACCTCCCTTTGAATTCCACTCACACTTTCAAGCACCCGTCAAATTATTCCCAGATGCCATACTGCTGGGAAATCCAAATTTGGTTTGTCCCAAACTAAAGACATCATCTTTTCTCCCATAAAAATCTTCTGTACTTCCTAGAGCTTCCATTTCACATAATGGTACTGATCAACTTTTAGTCTCTGAGACTCAAAATAGGAAATAAAATCTAGAGAAGAATTAAAAGTTGCTGAGTAATATATCAAGAACACTTAAGCACTTAACCAGCTGTGAAATTCTACTTGGCTCTTGTCCAAAAAAATTATTCTGATACACATTAATGATGATAGAAACACTTTATTTAAGAAGGGACTGCTGAATTACGTGTGTGCTTTCATTACTGTGTTCCCACTGTACTTAACAGCATCTAACCTCCAATGTGCTTTGACTATTAAATGTATGACTAATAAGTAACTGAATAGACTTACATTCAAGTAAATTCCTCACATCAGCAGCATAGATTATGACTGTCTTTTCTAACCAGAATGAAGTCATTTGACCTCTCAGAAGTAAAAACATACCTTACTGCTGTCGACAATAATTTGAAAGGTTTAAGACAGTGATGTATAAATGTGAGATCATGTGATGTCAGTAAGTACTGGATCACTGGTGACAAATACATGTGTGGCTGCCTTGGAAAAGGTAGTATAGTGTAAGAAAACAGGCTCTTCCAAAAAATCTATATTCTAAACAGGTTTGACACTAATTTTATCATGGGATGTTTTGCTCTACCGTTCAACTTTATAGGCCTCAGTTTCTTCATGTGCAAAATAGTGTAAAGAGTAGGTTAAATTACCTTGAGCACTATCGACAATTCAATGATCCTTTTGTAATAGAAAATTTTGAACCAAATGGCAGAAATGATAACATAAATCCAGACTTTTTTTTTTTTTGTAAAATAGTAAGGGAAATGAGGTGCCTATAGATACCCATTGAATTTATGTAAAATGGACTTCTTTCTTTGTTACTTTTCCTTTTCCCATCCCCCTGTTTCCTGGTTTGTTTTTTTGTTGTTGTTGTTTGTTTGTTTTTAAGATTTTGTTTATTTACTTTCAGAGAGAGGGGAAGGGAGGGAGAAAGAAAGGGAAAGAAACATCGATTGCTTCTCGCATGCCACCAACTGGGGACCTGGCCTGCAACCTAGGTATGTGTCCTGGCCGGGAATCAAACCATGACCTCTTGGTTTGCAAACTGGAGCTCCATCCACTAAGCCACACCAGCCAGGGAATGTTTCCTGTTCTTTATATTACGTCACTATCTTACAAATGCTGCTTCTATGAGTTATACTTGTCACACGATCCTGTGCTTATCTGTTCCTATAATACACTTCCTTCTAGACTTTAAGTTTGGGGAGATCCACATGAGGCTGCAAACCACTGTTGCTGATGTACTACAGGAGTTCAACACAACGTTTAGAACAAAATGGATGAATGAAAAATATGTGAGTAAATAAATGGATTGGCACTGAGAAAACAAGACAGCAACAAAAAAAGCATATCATTACCTCACTATTCTGAAACATAAAAAGACTTTATTAGTACATTTTATAGTTTTTTAATTGTTGTAAGTAGCATACACATAAGACACAATTTACTATCTTAACTATTTCCAAGTATACACTCACATTGCTGTGCAACCTTTACCTTCATCCATCTCCAGGACTTTTTCATCTTCCCAAAGGGAAATTCTGGGGAAAAGACATGATCCCGGCTGTCACAGAGTTTATATTCAAGTGGGGGAGACAGAAAATAAAGCAAGCAAATAAACAAAAGGAAACTCTACCCCTATTAAACACTAACTCCTCATTCCCCCTCCTCCAGCCCCTGGCAACCACAGGACACTTGGGTTGCTTCCGCTTTTTTGCTATTAGAATCATGCTGAAGTGAAGATAGGTGTAAAATAGCTGTTCAAGTCCCTGCTTTCAATTCTTTAGTTAAATACCCAGACGTGGAATTTCTGGATCATATGGTAGTTCTGTGTTTATTTTTTTGAGGAACCTCCACCATATTTTCCACAGGAGCCACACTGTTTTACGTTCCCACCCACAGCACAAGAGGGTTCCTGTTTCTCCACATCCTCACCAACACCTTTTTCTTTCTACCCTAGAGATCCTAATGATTGTGAGCGATATCTCATTGTGCTTTTGATTGGCACTTTCTGAAGGCTTAGTGATATTAAGCATCTTTTCATGTGCTTATTGGCCATTTGTTATAGTGGGTTATCCAAAAAGTCTGTATGGTTTTTCTTCCATAAAATAAAACACACATTTTTCATTTTCACCAATAATTTTATTGATTTGGATATTTTGAGTATGTCAGCAGTACATCATCCAGCAAGAAATCTGCAGCATGAAACTTCACAAACCATTTTTTACATGTTTGATCAGTCATAGCACCTTCTCCATACACTGCACAAATTATTGTTTGCATTTCATTTATGTTTTTACCTTTCTTGAAATAATAAAGCATACTATGCCAAAAGTGTTGAATATTTTCTTCCATCTTCCATTTTAAAACGACCACCCAAAAATTCACCAATCTTGATTTTTTTAAATGCATGCCGATATGACAGATGTCACAATCGAACCTACCCAAATTGTTTCGAATGAAGTTAAAGACAGCTAAGCTCTACTAGAGCCATTTTATAGTAAAAATCAAACAAAATTTTTGGCCAATCCAACAGCTTATCTTCAGGTAAGGACTTTGTGGTCATCAGCCCCATGAATGACATTTGAACGCTTGGTCCTGCCATGTGGCTACTGTATTACTGCTCCAAATGCTTTGTCACCGGCCCCTGTGCACATTCTTGACCAGCTGGCAGCTAGGTGCCTGGAGGCTTGCATCTGCTGTCTCATTTGATTCTCACCCAAACTAAGAGTGGTAAATGCTGGTGTCCGTTTTATAGATGAAGCTGAGACAAGCTAAGGGGCTTCTCCAAGACAGTACAATTAGTTACCAGCCCAGCTGGAAATCAAACTCTGGGTGTCTGACATCAAGATAGTTTGAGGGCACAAATTGTGTTCTCTGTTTTGATAAACTTCAGCAGCACTGACCATTGTGAAAAAGTAAAACTCTCAAATCCTTTTAATGCTTTCTCCTATTTAGACTCATCTTAAGTAAGAGCGAACCCTGAAAAGCAAATGTACATCCCCAGGCCAGCCCTTTCATCTCAGGCCCATCCTAACCTGGACTCACTCCCCATGCACTTTACTTTTTGCCTCCACACAGCCTAAAACAGTTTTTTAAATTTTAATACAGATGGCCCTCCAGTTTCATTAATATCACTAAGTAAAATGTTATCATGCACAAAGAAGAAACAAAAGGACCCAACTTAGTCCTTTTTTATTAGCCTTAGGGCAAGCTCATTAAACACACTGAAACCATTTTGTGTAATTTATGCATTATATATATTTGCATAGTGCCATGTAAAATAGATCATTTACTCAATGAATACCAGCAGCATCACCTCTCCTGCCAGGTTTAGGGATTTACCAATTTCTCTGATAAATCTAATCTTCAGTAGCTTATGCATGGGGCCAACTTCCATCAGGAATCATATATTTGGGTTTGGAGAAGGTCACAATGTCTTTTAAAGCAGAAAATCACTAAATCAGGATTATTAGCATCTCTGAGTAATCCCGTTACTCAGTGTCCCCCTCAACCCCTTTGCCACCTTAGGCTCTGTTTATCTGGGTTTGAAATCAATTTCCTGAGCTGCTTCCTTTTCTGAATCTGCTGGTTTAGCAACCTCATTGCATTTCTTTCACATTGAAGCATTTTTTAAAAAGAAGCTTCAGGTAATTTCCAGAGTTCTATCACGTGAGGTTTCTTTTCTAATACTTCTTAGTAAGCCCTCAGATCTCTAAATCTCTGAAGTGGGTCTCTCCCTGATTTTCTAAAATAACCCTTGACTAATTCCATTTAGAAAGAAGCTCATTGGTTTTTACAAACTAGTGAAAGACAATTGGGGCACCCATCTCCCCACATTTCTCCAAGAGGTAGCCTTAACCATTGGGGAATAGAGCTGATCAGCCTAACGCCTGAAAAGTAGCAGCACTCAAAGGTTATCCACACAAAACACCTTCCCACTCGATCCCCCAGGGCATGCATATTCCATTGCGGATGTATTCTCTTAAAGGTCTGGTCCTTGTCAGGGAAAATAAATACGAAATATCACATGAACAGAAGTTTGGTTTTTCTATTGCTGCTGAAGCTCGCACAGCAGAGAACTACAAGGAGCAAGAAATTTTGATGAAAAACACACTGGCCCGGGGACCCTGGGATGACCAAAGTTAGCCTGAGACTGCTGAGTTTTTTAGAAAAATAACTGATGCTCAAAGAACAAAAGGGAAGACGTCATGTGGATTAGGAGATAAATATTTAATTTCACACATTGGTCCAGCATTTATTCAGTGGCCTTCCTACAAATGACCTCAGTGTACAGGAGGGCACAGAGAGATGTCAATAATTTTCTAAATGAAAGCAGGTTATCTGTTGTACGAATGGAGGAGATCACTAATGCCATGCAGCTGTGTGAAGGGATGGACACTAAACAATAAGGACTTCCTGTCCAAGAGGGCTGGACCACCGGTGGCTGTGGCCACTTCAAATGGAGATGTGCAAAGGCAGACATGGGATTTCTGAGTCTTAATATGAAAAAAAGAAGAAGAATGTAAAATAAATCATTGATACATTTATATTGATTATGTAATAAGATAATATGATTTTGGATACACTGCTTAGATATATCATTCAAATTCATTTGACGTGTTCTTTTTTTTTTATTTTTTCTACATGATTATAAGAAAAAGCTAAAAGGCATTTGCAATCCCCACTGTGTTTCTGTTAAACAGCCCCCATTTAGAACATCTCAGAACCTGGACTGTGACGTGACCCACGTGGCCCTAAAAAAAGATGAAGCACCCAGCCTTTCTCCAACCAACCAGACCTCTAAACTCCATTTTGTGGAACATTTATCTATCTTCCTTGAAAGGGCAATTTTTCCACTGTAAACAATTTCAGAAATCTGTCATAATAACATTTCCATCTTTGGCTCAGTTTAACTCAGACTCCACTCCCTGTCACATTGTATTTCCTAACAAATTGACAAATCCACAATTTTATATGTACTTGACATGTTTGTTAGCTCAGTAGATTCAGCTGCAACCTGTGAGGCATATCTTGCTGGTAATGAACTTTATGATAATCAATTTATTAATTTTATAATCTATGAACCAATTAATATTCTTTAAATAGTAAACCACCAATACCTTTCTATATATTTGCACATCTTTACAGATATTTAAACAATGGTAACAAATATCAGATTAAACTCACTAAAACATAACTAAGACCACCAATCTATTAGGTAAAATTATCTTAAATGCTTTAATCATCATATAATACAAAAAATGTGTAAAATATCAAATAAGTTCCAAGAGTCTTCATTGGAAACCCATAGTTTAATGGTCTCAATAGTAATATTTAAATTCATCTTCAAGTAGGAAGCGCATTTGTACAGATATTGAGTGGCGCTGGAGACTATCCCAGGAAAGTAGAAGTAGCAAATGCGCAAAGGAAAAGCCGTAGCCGCACTGAGGAAGCACAGGGTCGGGGGCACAGAGGGGCCAGGCCCACATTCACTCACAGGGGTAGGAGATGGGAGATCCAACTTGGCCAGGCCACCCCTAAATGCCCTGGGACAGTCACAACTCCCCTGATAACGTGATACCGTAGCTTACACTTTGCAAAGCTTCAGCAGACAGAGATAAAGAAAAATGATGTATTCATTTTTAAGAGATTAAAATAAATATTTTGTTCCACAAAATATATAAGAAGAATGTTTTTTGCATTTTGCAGCAAAAAAATAAAAAGCTCTGAACATTTACACAGACATCAACAGACAAACTAACATACTGATGGATCAAATGGGAATGACACTGGAATATGTGGATTATGTTGCTTTTTCAATGCATTCAGCCTTCATCCTCAAAGTAAAAAAGGCATTGGCACAAAACACTTGGGATTTCCCTGAACCTAAAATGTTTTCAGACATACTCAAATGAATGTACCTCAATCTTCTGATACATGCAATAATTTTTTGCAAGTTATTTCTTTTTTTAATTGTTGTTCAATGACAGTTCCCCCCATTATCCACCCATTACTCTCTTCTGCCCTACCTACCCCCACTTCTCACATTCAATCCTGCCACCCCCATTGTCTTTGTCCCTGGGTCCTTTATACACGTTCTTTGACTTGACCCTTCCCCTTCTTTCTCCCCTTATTACCCTCCCCCTCTCCTCTGGTCACTGTCAGTTTGTTCTTTATTTCCATGTCTCTGGTTCTATTTTGCTTTCTTGTTTATTTTGTTGATTAGGTTCCACTTACAGGTGAGATCATATGGTATTTGTCTTTCATCTCCTGGCTTATTTCACGTAGCATAATGCTCTCCCGTTCTATCCCTGCTGTGGTGAAAAGTAGGCTTTCTTATTTCTTTCTGTTGCATGGTATTCCATTGTGTCAATGTACCACAGTTTTTTGATCCACTCATTTACTGATAGGCACTTAGGCTGTTTCCAGCACTTGGCTATTAAAAATTGCACTGCTATGAACACTGGGATGCACGGGATCTTTGGAATTGTTTTTTCAGGATTCTTAGGTATAATTCCAGCAGTGGAATTGCCTGGTCAAAAGGAAGTTCCATTTTCAGTTTTTTGAGGAAATTCTATACTGTTTTCCACAGTGGCTGCACCAGTCTGCATTCCCACCAGCAGTGCACTAGGGTTCCCTTTTCTCCACAGCCTTGCCAGCACTTGTTGTGTGTTGATTTGGTTGTGATGACCATTCTGACCAGTATGAAGTGATATCTCAGTATGAAATGGTTTTAACTTGCATCTCTGTGATGGCTACTGATGCTGAGCATCCTTTCATATGTCTCTAGGCCCTTTGTATGTCCTCCTTGGAGAAGTATCTGTTCAGGTCCTTTGCCCAGTTTTTAATTGGATTGTTTGTCTTACCGGTGTGGAGTTGTATGAGTTCTTTATGTATTTTGGAGATCAAACCCTTGTCTGAGCTATCACTGGCAGACATGTTTTCCCATACAGTTGGCTCCCTTTTCATTTTGCTGATGTTTTCTTTAGCCATGCAGAAGCTCTTTATTTTGATGAAGTACAATTTGTTTATTCTTTCCTTTATGTCCCTTGTTCTAGGGGACATATAGGTGAAAATATCGCTGCATGGAAATCTGAAATTTTTCTATGTTCTCCTCTAGGACTTTTATGGTGTTGTGACTTTAAGTCTTTTGTCCATCTTGAATTTATTTTTGTGTATGGTTTAAGTCCGTGGCCAAGTTTCATTTTTGTGCATGTAGCTATCCAGATCTCCCAACACCATTTGTTGAAGAGGCTATTTTTACTGCATTTTATGCTGCTTCCCCTTTGTCAAATATTAATTGACGATACAGACATGGGCTCTCTATTCTGTTCCATTGATCTATGCGTCTGTTCTTATGCCAGTACCAGGCTGTTTTGATTATAGTGGCCTTGTGATATAGTTTGATATCAGGTATTATGATCCCTACTACTTTGTTCTTCTTTCTCAAAATTGCTGAGGCTATTTGGGGTTGTTTATGGTTCCATATAAATTTTTGAAATGTTTGTTCTATGTCTGTGAAATATGTCATTGGAATTTTAATAGGGATTGTATTGAATCTATGAATTGCTTTGGGTAATATGGACATTTCAATGATGTTAATTCTTCCAATCCATGAACATGGGATATGCTTCCATTTGTTTGTGTCTTTCTTAATTTCTTTCTTCAGGGTTGTGTAGTTTTCTGAGTACAGGCCTTTTACCTCCTGGGTTAGATTTATTCCTAGGTACTACATTTTTTCTTTTTGCTATAGCAAAAGGGATTTTTTTTTCCTGATTTCTGTTTCTGATATTTCATTGTTGGTGTACAAAAATGCCTTCAATTTCTGAATATTGACTTTGTATCCCACTGTTTTGCCAAATTCACTTATTAGGTCAAGTAGTTTTTTGGTGGAGTCTATAGGATTTTCTATGTACACTATCATGTCTTCTGCAAACAATGACAGTTTTACTTCCTCCTTTCCAATTTGGATTCCTTTTATTTCCTTTTCTCATCTGATTGCTGTGGCTAGGACTTCCAATACTACATTGAAAAGAAGTGGTGAAAGTGGACATCCTTGTCTTCTTCCTGATCTTAGTGGGAAAGCTTTTAGCTTTTGCCCATTGAATACGATGTTGGCTGTAGGTTTCGCATATATGGCCTTTACTATGTTGACATGTGCTCCCTCTACTATCTACATGCAATAATTTTTACCTAAACCATGATGAATAAATTAGCTTGAGAATGACTCATCATGTACATGGATTCTCCTTATAAAACACTACTGTTCACAAAGCCAGCTATAATCATGATAAGTGAACAATCTAATCTGTCTCTTTGACTGGTTCTGGATTTTTAAGTCAGACCCAGCAGAGCCTGGGAATGACTGTGGGTTGGGCCTGCTTCTGGATCAGCCTCTGTCCAAATCCATCTTCTCTGCAAAGTTCCTCATCAGCCACTGAGATCAAAGAGTCAGACTTTGAGGCCAGACAGCTGGCACCTTTTCTTACTTGTCATGGGTTCTTCACCGAATTATCCACACATTTGTGCCTCAGTTTTGTTTGTTTGTTTGTCTGAACAAACATGCTGATAACACTCACTGAATAGGTGTGCTAACAGCTTTGAATGAGTTGGTAGACCCAGACTACTTACCATGGTACCTGGTATGGCTGATACTTGATAAACCTCAGTTTTCTGGGATAATAAAATGATGGAATAAACTAGAGCAGGGTTGTCTGGTAAACTCAGAATGCTCAGTTACAGTTAAATTTCAGATCAACAAAGAATTTTTTTAGTATGACTATATCTGGGCAATTTTTATTTCATTTGCTGACTCTAAAATCTCAGCTGGAGCCATGCTTTTAAAACTCAGGTTCCAGGGCAAAGAGTGCCAAGAGCCACAATCTCATCCCTGTAAACACGTATTCTGCCTTGCAGTGCGGCCTGCGTAATTCACAGGGCCCAATATACAAAGTGAAATGGAGGTTCCTTTTTTCAAAAGGTGTTATGAATCTCCAGACAGAAAGAGCAGAGCATTGCATAAAACCCAGGGCCTGTGAGATGCTCTAGGAAGTCAGCCTACTCCTGTCTTGGATGGTTTCTAGTGGAAAAGTCTGAGAAACTGTGGATAATTTTTCCTCTAAGGTTCTTGTTAAAAAAAAAAAAAAAGCATTCTTTGATTTTTTTGGCACAGTGATTTTTCTGCATCAGCCTGCATAATTCCATGTTTCTTGTCTGCATTGCTAGGCTGTGAAATTGGAGCATCAAAGATAGCTCTCATGTAATGAGCACTAATGAGCCACAGGTTCTATGCTCACCTTCCACCTACACTGCATTTAATCTCTACATGATTTCTGAAGAGTGAATATTGTCAAACCCTCTGCCCCCACCTTGCACACACAGATCTCAGATGCGGAAACTGATCTGAAGTAGTTGAACAAAGGGCTCACTATCAGCAGCTCATGGCCCTTTAGTGACAAAGCAAGACTTAAATCCAGTTCCTTCTGTGTCCAAACACTGTGTTCCTCTGTGTTCTATCCTCAATTCCTTGCCCTGCTACTTTAATGGTTTTTTTTAAACATTTTTTATTTATCTTTAGAGGGGAAGGGAAAGAGAGAGGGAGAGAAACACCAATGTGAGGCTGCCTTTCATGCGTCCCCTACTGGGAACTGGCCTGCAACCCAGGCATGTGCCCTGACTGAGAATCGAACCGCGATCCCTTGGTTCACAGGCCTGCACTCAATCCACTGAGCTACACCAGCCAGGGCATACTTTCATGTTTTTAATACAGAAGCCCACCTTAGAAAATATTTTGTCAAAAAGCCAAATAAAAACTGACACCAGGACCCTCTGGAGAGGAGGGCACAAAAGCCTCCATGGGGCTGAGTCTTTGGGGAAAGGAGCCAGGAGGAGAAAGAGCACACATTCCATGGTCACAATTTCTTAGCACACAGTCTATGCGTAGTCCAGTACAGTTCTTGGACAGTTGACTTGTCCAGTTCTAGGACCTGCACCCTTCTGCAAGCTGAAAGGTCCCCTGTTCCATCTTCTGCAGCCCTTGTTAAATACACAGAGCTTTGTTGCATCTATCATGCTTTTCTTTTTGTAATGGTGTATGGATAGAACAAACTTATTATACCAATATTTTAAAGATATCTAGTAGAATATAAATCCCATATTAATTTGACATATATCATCATCTATTTTTAAATACATGGAGAAGCATTTCCTAAATTTTTTACATTGAATATTATTTTATATTAGTTTCAGGTGTACAGCATAGTGGTTAGACAACCATATACTTTACAAAGTGATCCACCCAGTGTACGTACCAATCTGTACTTCTCAATCCCTTCACCTTTTGATAATGCTTTTTTTTTCTAAGCTGGATTGATTCCAAATAAGCATTCCTTTTAATTATTTATTTATTAACATTTATTGCCTTTCTAAATCAAAAAGTGGTGGCAAACTTAAGAATTCTTTTTTTTCCCCTGAAAGAAACCAGTGGCCCTCCTCTCCACCCGCTGTGGGTTGGAGGGAACCTCACTCCCAGGGCGGTTACACTGGGAGTGAATGTGGAATGTGACTCAGCTCCCAAACCTGCTCATCCACAAAGAGGCCTGAGAGCACTGTACACAGCTCTGCCAGCAAGAATCCACCTGTTCAAATGACCAAACAAAGTAAGAGAAGAACGATGTGATTTCTTTAGATGACTTTTAAAAATGTATCTTCTCAATTATACTTGACATATAATATTATATTAGTTTCAGATGTACAATATAGTGATTATATAACTTACAAAGTGACCACCCAATGAGCCTTTGATTTATTTTATAGTGGCCTTTTAGAAAAGAAAAAATCATGAACGTTTATTGGGTTTAAGTTACCTATTTAACCACCTAATTTATTTATGACATATTTGTATAGAAATGGCATTCCCATTTGCATACCTTTGTATGCAAATAAGCAATTTCCATAAACAGGAGCCATCTTTGATCACGCTCTACCTTATCCTTTATCCAGAGAGCAGATCATTGCCTCTCTTCTTCCTGATGTCATTAATCCACAGACTAAGGACTTCCTCCAATCACATCCCCACATATTATATCCCAACCCAAGACACAGTACACTGGACTCCAGTAATAGAATCCAGATCTGGTAACAAACTTTCTCATTTAGACTGTCAGGTAGAACACATGATTGATTCTTCCCTGCAGACTAAAGTAAGGGTATATATATATATATATTTTTTTTATCTCTGAGACTATCAGCTGATAACACAAGTTGTTCCAATTATGGTCACTACCTGAAAGTATAACCATGTAGTGGATATACCTCAGAAAACCAAAGTTGTGACATACAGGTTTGGTGGCTGATTTTATTCATTTGCTAGATTTACACAATATATTTTATGTTTATTGAAATATCATCCTGGTAATCTGAACAAGAACTCTACAAAGCAAGAAGTTGGAAAGGAGGAAGGAAGAGAGAGAGAGAGAGAGAGAGAGAGAGAGAGAGAGAGAGAGAAACTAGAAAGGATGTTACTCTAGGCAACTTTGACCCGAGTTTGCTCACTAACAATGTGGGAGTTAATCTCCAGGTTTCAAAAAAATAAACAGAGGCCAAAAGTAAAACAGACTAAGAATGAGAGAAGGAGGGAAGACCACCAGGAGGGTCTTTTTATGAGCTGTTTTCCTCTATGTAGAAGTGGAGGAAGCCATTTGGGGAAAAGTCACATGTAAGTGAGGTAGGGCCTGAGAGATGGACACAGGAATCAGATAGACCCAGGCCCTGGCTCCCTGACTTGCTAGCTATCTAAACACTCAGTTTCCCCACTTTTAAAATGGGGAAAACAATGGTACCCTTCCACGGAGTGCACTGGTAAACATTAAATTAGGACATTTTATGTCAAGCACTTTTTATAGTTCCTGGCACAGAGAAAGTGCTACATAAACATTCACTGTTCCACTCTCCCCCTCTCCATGACCTTTGCCTTCTCCTGACCAATGAGGAGAGTCAGGGCTGAGTTCTTGGTGTTCCAGGGGAAGTTCTCTCCAATCGATCCACAAAATGTGAGTGTCTCTTTTGGACTTAGATCCATACTAGCAATGAAAAGGAAACATCTTTGCCTTCTACTATGTAAAATATTATAGACTCAGGCTCCAAAAGGGGCAGAGAGTAATAATAATCTGATGGTTATATGATACATTGCTAAATGTTGGGGAACAAAAAGCATAAGAAATAGTGCACAGAGTTGTTCACAAAACCAAAAATATCACACAAAAAGAGAAAAACAATGAATAAGATAGTGTATTGTGCATTGCTAAATTAGGAGGTATTCTGTGAGATATTACATATAGCAGGATGTGACATTGATACCTCAAGCAAAAGGAAAATCTGTGTGGACTGGAGCTGCCCTAGTAAGATTTCACATCATCCGTGTAGGTGTTGTTTACACACCTGTTGGCTCTCCAGCTGTGTTGAGATTGTGGGCATATGGTTGTGGATGAGGGGACCTGAGCTCAGTGAATACGCCATGGATGGAAGTACTGGGGTTAGTACTGGCAAGGAGGTCACTGCTCAGCTCCAGCTTGAAGCCAGAGAGATAACGTTGAAGGATCTGAAGGTCTGTTATTCTGGTTCTGAGTTTGAGACCTACTGACTTTCTATTAACCTCCCCGATCCATCCCACATCAGTCATTCAACATCCTGAATAAGCACTTTTTTCCCAAGGAAGCCTGAGCAAGACAGCAGCTCAATATCCCATGCAAACTATCTTTTAAATCAGCAAAAACTAAAAACACTATGGGAAGAGTGATATCATATTCCATACAATCATTAAAAAAAGCTAAATTCAATTGAAATTAGATGTTTATACTACTTATCAAGACATATATAGATGTAGATATTACAAGTACCATTCTGAAAAAGAGAGCCACCGGACATCTCATCAGGTTTTAGGCTACCAAGGGACCTTTATCTCACTGTGGGTATGTTTCTGTTCTGTTTCTGAAACTGCTGGTCCAGGAGTTCTGTGGCCCCTTCCTAGCAGTTGTGCTGCATATTATGTTCTTATTCCCATTCGGGCCCTTTGGGTATTTCTCCAGGCAGGACGTTAGGTTTCCCACCAGTGTGCTCTGCACTTGTAGATGACTTCAGACTCCATCCACAAGGGACATCACATTTCCATAGCAACTAATGTATTTCAGCCAGGGTGAAGAAGAGGGTTCTCAACTACAAATAGAGTGAAGATTGAGAAAAATGAGTGAGAACACTGACCATGTGTGATGGGCTCTGTTTGTGGAGGAGAGAGTTTGGGTACCAGACATGGGAGTGACATTTAAGGGCAGTTTCTGTGGCTGGTCATGGCCCAGGGGGCAAATTCCAGGTGAGCTTCCCTTTAGCTCTGTCCTCATTAGTCCATGGCCCTGATCATAGTCATCGAGTCCATGTGAATCTAACTGTGTCCTGTAGAAGCAATTCCCTCCAGATACTGTTTTGTTAGATTAAGACAATAATGACAAAAGACTCTGCAAAATATTAACATGGTATGTAAATTACCAAGGAGCACCCAATTGAGGATGGAAATAAGTGTCTTTCTCCGTGATCCATTGTTTTTTTAAGAAAAAGGGGAAGAACAGAATAAGAAAAGCACTATTGATTAGTTAATGGCAGGCTGGCATTGGTGTCAAATGATGTGACCTGAAGCAAAGCTGCTTCAACAACAGAGTGACTCACAGCAGACCCAAGGAGGAAATCTCAGCAACTCAATGATGCCCTGGAGTGTTTGCACAATATTTCTCCACAACAGCCTTTGTACATAGTCTACCCTGGAGGAGGGGTGATAATTACAATTTAGAACATCAATTATTCAGACTAATCACAGAATCACAGGTTTGGAGGGATCTTGAAAGGCTGTCCTGATGCTTTTTGGCCCCCAGGCTGAATTGCTTTAGAAACATACAAGACAGACTCGTTCCATCAGATCCATCATGAAAAATTATTCATCACAACAATCACTTCTAAAAAAAGATTCTATGGCTCTGCCTTTTTACACACAAACTCTATTCCATCCTTGGTTTTTAAAACTTTAATCCAGCTGTTTCTTGTGTCTTAAACATAATCACAGCTGCAAGAATTCTTTGCCATTTTAACTAAACATAATCTTATTTTATTCTCAAGACACGTGGGAGTATTTGTTCATCATTATTCTGTTGTGGGTTTTTTTTTGTTGTTGTTTTATTTTGTTGGTTTTGGGGGTGGCTTTTTTAGATAGAGGGGCAGGGAGGGAGAGAGAGAAATATCTATGTGAAAAACATCAGTCTACTACCTCTCACATATGGCCTGATCGGAGACCAAACCCACAATTTAGGAATGTGCCCTGACTGGGAATTGAACCAGTGAACTTTTGGTTTACAGGACAACGTTCCAACCAGCTAAGACACATTGGCTGGGGCTGTTCAGTTGTTGAGGGGGTTGGGGGGTTGTTTTTGTTTTTTTGCTGTGCCTATCATTTCACATATTTGCCACTATTATTAATTTTCCAACATTATTTGATGACAAAGAATACTCACAAAATGTGGGTCAGTGAAAAAATAAGCTCATATTTCAGGGGGGGCAGACAGCAATAAAGGGGAAAGAAGACAGTTCAATAATTATACCCTGGCATGGAGAAGAAAGACTGAGAGGAGGAGTTGTGCAAATGTCAATCGTTGCTTCCACTGTGTCCTTGAAATAAGAACACAGGATAATCTCTTAGTCTTTTGTTTTTCCATACTGTATTTTGAAAGCTGTGAACATATTTCAGAATGGTAGCATTCATGTTGTAATAATAAAAAAGAATCTGATAAGAGAGAATAAAGAAGTTTGTTAAAGTCAAAGACCAAAGAAGCATCAGAACCTGAGTTAAGATGTGGATGGGCTGATTCCAAATATTAAGCCTATTCCACACTGCCCTTTTCTACCTGGACCAAGTGCTCACAGGCTTGAGTGGGGAGGGAAGAGGTGTGGCAGCTGACCTTCTCTCAGTGAATGAGTGATTCTCCGTTTCCAAATTCCCTTTCTACTACCTAAGGGACCAAATAGCTTAACGTGTGTTAATACTAAAATATCTAATTTTTAGCCAACAGGATCATATTTGGCAATCAATAGGACTATGATCAAGGTTTTATTGGAAGAGGAGGTGAATGGGTAATCATGGATGCACCTTTACTAGCACCAATTTGCTCTTTTTCTGATTGTAAATGTTTTTAACAAATTTTCACTTACAATGTGAATACAAGTTGAAGTCAAGTCCTTGGCTCTACCAAAGTGACATTCCTAAATTCAGTCTCTCACCCATCCTTTAACAATGCCCTCCAAAAAAAAAGAAAGAAAGAAAGAAAGAAAGAAAGAAAGAAAGAAAGAAAGAAAGAAAAGAAAAGAAGAAAGAGGGGGAGAGAATAAGAGAAAGAGAGTGAGAGAGAGGTAGGGAGGGGGAGGAAAGGAGAAAGGAAGAAAGGAAAGCACAGAGGAAGGGAGGAAGAGCCTATTGTGCAGCACTTGTCCACTGTCCATCTGTCCATTGTCCATGTCCAATTTCAAGCTACCACAATGATATCACTGACCTCAGAATTTAGAAGAAATACACATAATTGGTCCTCATGAGTTGGTATGAGCTGTTTCCAGCATATTGCTGGATACGATTCCAAGGTTGTCACTGAGAATTTCCTGAATTTCAACCTATCTATAAAAAGAGAGAGCTATGTGTAATTAAAAATCAGTTACAAATGAAATAAAATCTATATAAATGGAAACCATGCTGTATTCAAGGACTAGAAGATTCAACCTAGTAAAGATGCCATGTCGCCCCAAATTGACCTCTGCAGTTCTTACTAAAATCCCAGCACAATGCTGTGTTGCAACAGGAAAGCTTACTCTAAAACTGATAAAGAAATATAGAAAGATAAAAAAGCTGCAATACTTAAAAAACAATTTTGAAAAAGAATAAAGTGGAAAGATGAACATTACTTGACTTTAAGACTCAATAAATAGCCACAATGATCAAGGCAATGTGTTCTTCGGCCAATGGAACAGAGCAGAGAACCTATAAATAGACCCACACAAATATACCATACAGATTTTTGTCAAAGAAGAAAAAGCAATTTAATGAAGGAAGGATAGTTTTTCAAAAAATGGTGCTGGACATTTGGATTGGTTTCACCTCTGGGCAATTGTGAGCAATGCTGCTATGAACACGGGTATGCAAATATCTCCTCCAGATCCTGCTTTAAATTCTTTTGGACAAACAAAATGTGGTCTATATATACAATGCATTATCATTCAGCTTAAAAAAATGCTACATACTACAGGACACATGGTATTGCATGGATGAGCCTTGAGGAATTATGCCAAGTGAAATAAGCCAGTCACAGCAAATACTGTGTGATTCTGTCAGTGTAGGCAGCCAGGAGTTAACAAAAGAAAAGGGAGCTAGACTGTTGAGCCTAATTAAGTCTGGAAGTTACAGCTTCAGCCAGTCCAGGGGAAAACCACTCTTAATCACCGGAATATCAGTTTTCCAATCTCTGTGGAAGATTAGCCAAGATTACCAAGGGAAATCCCTTTGGTAGTCACGTGCACAGTAGAAGCCAAGATAGCAACCATAAAAGAGAGGAATCTAGTCTGGGTAAATTTGGGGAAAAAAATGGATTGGATGAAGACATAAAATCCTGGAAGATCCAGGGAGGGGATCCGATAGGCACAGGGACCAGCACAAGACTTCAAAGAGCCAGGAAAGAGATTGGTTAGTTTGAAAGAAAGCTTACTTCTTCCCAAGCCTGAGGTAATATAAGTTTAACAAAGACCCCTCTTAAAAGCATGTGATCATTCATTTGTTCGCCCATTCATTAGTGCGTTCTCTTTCCATTGCAGCCATGTGGGCCCATTAGTTGCATAGGTCCAAGCTTGGGCAGCGTGGCTGGCAGAAATTCAGCTGGGAACAGAGACCTGGCTGGACTAAGCCTTGGCATTGATTAAACTGAACTACAGCAGGTTCGGATGTCCTGCTGATGCAGGGTGATGGCACATCACCTCTAGACCCTGGTCCTTCTTCTGGGCTTAGGGAGGACAACACTGAACTTCTTCCACAGATGGAGCTGAGCCACTGGTCACCTGGGGACAGTCCTTTGTGTTTGCTCCAGCTCCAACAAATCTTTCCATTATACCCCATCCTCCTACACATGGGTCCCTGAAATGCTTTTCTTGGCACTCCATAGAAGAACCCTGCTTCCACTGGCAACAATGTCATTCACAGGAAGTAGCTGGAGAAATCAAACTCTTAGAGACAGAAAATGGAGACCAGAGGCTGGGAGGTGGGGAAAATGGAGAATGCTTGTTTCACGTTACAGAGTTTCTGATTGCAAAGATGAAATAGTTTAGAGATTGATCGTAGTTATGATGGCTGCACAGCACCATGAATGTACTTAATGCCACTGCACTGTACATTTAAAATTAGTTAAGATGGTAAATTTTATGTTACGTGTTTTTTACCATAATGTTTTAAATGGTGCTAGAACTATTACATATGCATAGAGAAAAAACAAACCAAAAACTCTTGGCCTGAACCTTACACTGTACAAAAAAATAAATTCAAATTGAATCCTAGATTTAAATGTGAATATAAACTATAAGATTTTAGGAAGAAACAGGATAAACCAAAAAGGAGAAAATTAATAAAGTGGATTTTATCAGAATGAAAAACTTTTTTTCTGTGAAAATTATTGTTAATGGGATAAAAAGTCAAACTACAGACTAGGAGACTCTATTTGTCAACCACATATCTGAGAAAGGACTTATATCTGGTGTATGTGAAGAACTCTCAAATCTCAACAGTAATACAAGAAACAGCCCAGGCCCTGGCTGGTGTAGCTCAGTGGATGGAGTGCAGGCCTGCGAACCCAGGGCACATGCCTGGGTTGCAAGCCAGTTGCCAGCAGGGGGCATAGGAGAGGCAACTATACATTGATATATCCCTCTCTCTCTCTCTCCTACCCTTCCCCTCTAAAGATAAATAAACAAAAAAACTTTAAAAAAATAAAATCAGTATTAAAAAAAAAAAAGAAACAGCCCATTTAGGAAATGGGCAAAACATGAGCAGACAGACACTCACTAGATAGTGAATACTGGATGGCAAAGAGACACAAGAAAAGATGCTCAATTCCATGGGCCATTAGTGCTGTGCAAAGTAAAATCACAGTGAGATATTACTGTATACCTAGCAGGACTCTTACAGTAAAAGGAGGTGTGGGGGTCAAATTTTTTTCTTCCATCTTTCTAAATGATTCCAGCTGGGCTAGTAATCAAATTAACATGAAACAAATTAACAGGAGAAAATGTCCATAATTTATTACATAGTAAATATATATAGATATAATTACATATATAATTAATTCTATATTACATATATACTATAATTAATATGTAATTGATATAATATAATTAATATATAATTACATAATTAATATATGTGTACATATAAGGGCTCCATAAAAATATGAAACCCATATAACAGGTGGGAGGCAGGAGTATAGAGTTTCAAAGGGAAAAAAAGGGAAAGCAGGTAATTCACAGGTAGATAAGCAAGAGCAAACGTGATAAACAAGTTCTTGTGAGGCTCTCTGGAAACCGTGGGGCACGGAGCAGAGTCCAACACACAAGCTTTGCTAGATTTCTCCGTCTGCCACACAAAGTCCACATATGCTGAGGTGAATATGCCAAAGTTCCCTTCCTGCAGCAGGCAAAGGGAGAGTGTGAAAGGTCCTTTCTTTTTGTTTCTTAATAAACAGTTTAAAATCCATATCCCAAAGACCTATTTTGGGGTGGCAAAACTTTGTTCCCCCTTGTAGCCATGATGCCAAATGTCGGGGAGGATCTCATTTAGTGCTGGTGGGAATGGACACGGCACGGCAGCTCCTTGTGACACTAACAGGCAGCAACACCCCCAACAACACAGCAACGGACTCTTGGGTATTTATCGCAGAGAAATCAAAATTGATATGTACAAAAAGCTGCCCATGAACGCTCATAGCTGCTTCCTGTGCAACAGCAAAACAGCTAGATGCAATCCAAACCTCCCTCAGTGGGAGAAATGTTACCCAGCTCTGGTTCATCCTAGCATGGAACCCTGGCAATAAAGAATATCTTGTGATGTACACAGCAAACTGCGTGAGGGTGCAGCTGCCAAAGGGGCAGCATGAGAGGGCTCCTCTGGGGCAATGATCAGCTCCGTGTTTTTATTGTGATGGCTACAGAAGTCTATTCATGGGGTAAGACTGTGTGGGACAGACACGTACACACGCATGTTAATGTATGCGAAAAATGTGATCACTGACCAAGGTCTGCACAGTCTGGTTCCCAGCACTGCCTTTTCAGCATCCTGGTTTTGAGCTTCAACTGCCCCCCTGTACCTTGACATCCTGGGGGGAAGGTGGGTCAAGGATACTGAGAATCCCCGTAACTATCTTTACAACCTAATCTTACTCCATAACAATTTCCAAATCCAAAGTATAAGAATTAATCACATTACAAAGCATAGTGTGAACACGCAAATGAATGATACTGATACCATCTATAAAAGCTAATTGGATCAAAGATAATCATTCCTTTCCCTTCCCCCAGCCCTCTCATTTCATAAGCTTAGAGTTGCTTAAAGGTTAAAAAGGACATTCTACCATTTGTGACTTGGAGGAATCTGAAGGACATTATGCTAATTGAAATAAACCGGATAGACAAAGACAAATACTGTGTGACCTCACTTATATGGAGATCTAAAAGAGCTGAACTCACAAAAGCAAAGAGTAGAATGATGGTTACCAGGGACTGGGGAACAGGACAATGGGAGACAGTCAAAGGGCACAAATTTTGTTATCAGATGAGTAAGTTCTGGGATCTAACGTACAGCATGATGCCTGTAGTTAACAATATGTGTTATACATTGAAATTTTCTAAGAGAGTAGATCTTAAGTGTTCTTACCACACACAGACCAACAAGGTTACTATGGCAGGTGATGGTTCGGTTAATTACCTTGAAATATCAAATTTTAATCTTAAATATGTACAATCTTTTGTCAATGATACCACAATAAAACTGTTGAGACCAAACAATATTAGAAAAAAATAATTTAAATGTATTTATTTCAAAAACACATATTGGTGACTTTTCTTTTATGAGTCATGGGAACTGATGCTCTGAAACCACCTGGAAACACCACACCCGAAGCCCCGTGAGGTTGTTCCACAGTGCAGTTCCCTGACATCAGTATCACTCACTAATGTGTTCTCAGTAACACTTTGGAGAAAATATTTTGGTGGTTTATTCTGAGATTCCAGTTTTTGCTGGGTTCAAAGTCTTCCATAATTAGGACTAAATGACTCACCAGACCTCTCCGAGCCTCTGGGAATGTGCCCTTCCCCAGGTCAGAGTCCAGCTAGCTGTTTCCGCTGGGGTGGAGGATAGAGGACAAGAGTCTCCATGCATCAGCTGAACGCAGGGTGTGGGCAGGGTCCCTGCGGCCACAAGACAGAGTCAAACTCAAGAGCAGGATGTGAGAGGGGACTCAGAGACCAGCAGATGGTCCCTTCCACTGAAGGGCTGTCCTTCCAGGCTCCTCTGCAATTTCCCTGGAGGGGACATGGTTCACTGCCTGAGGCCTCCAGCCCTGTGTTCTCAGCTGTCACCCTCGGCAGCATCTCTACTCCCTGTGCCCCTGGCAGCATCCACCATAGTGCTGGCAGCCGTGGGGCTGCTCAGTCTGATGAATAAATAACCTTCTGGTTCAGACATGTGACACACTTGGCAAGGGGCAAATGGCACATTTTTCAGTAAGTGCAAAAACACTGTCAGGCCACAAGTTGCAGAAATGGCATGCAAATGACACCTAGAGAGCCTCTTGTGATGTGGATTCTGAAAACCAGCTCTCTCTTCCTGAAGATATTTGCATGTGGCTCTTAAAAATATATGTTACTCTTGATTTACTATTAATATATTGTTATATATAAAGCATATTAATATATACCAATAAACTCATCTGAAAAGTAACCAGGAATATATCTCACCTCTGCGAAAGAGACCCAGGGATGAATTAAATAGATGTGAAAACACTATCTCATTGGGGAGAATTCCCTTTAATTTTGGAAGAAAGAGAGATACAGGAGAACTGTCTTAGATCTAAATTTTTACCTTCTCAACTGCGGCTTTCAGAAGAAAAGTGCCTACAGTTGCTCAATGGATGACAACAAAGCAGATGCACTCTGACCTACAATACAGGGAGCTGTGTCCGGAGCTCACGCGGACTCTCCCTGCAGCGCCCCCGCAGCACGTGCAGGAATCTAATTACCGTCTGTGCAAGCCAGGCCTTTGGAAGCCCCACTGACGCTGAGCAGAGAGCACCACCAGACAGCCATATGGCACATCCTCTCCCACAGCAACATCTTTCTCCAGAAATCGCCATGCAGGCCCCGGTTTTGGGCTGCCCAATTCTTAAATCTGCCTTGTGAGGCCTCCTGTCACTGGTGCCTCATAGGAGCTGCCTTTGGATTCAGGGAAAAGTGATTCATAATTCAACCAGAGATTCTGTTAATGAACTTGCCCCAGGGGACATCAAGCTTTTTTTTTTATGAGCAAATTTAATGAATCATGATGAATTTTATCCTATGAAGTGATGTGCACACACCATGAAGAAGCTATGAAGTGAATTAGTCTAGAATCAAATGGTAAAAAACACAGGAACTACTTACGAGGAACACATGTCCCAGAAAGAAGAGGTATGTGTTCTATATGGACTTTAACTTTTAAGAAGTTGTGTAAATACTACATACATAATCTTTAAAATAACACTTTTATGCACAGATTATTTATGAGGCTTTTCTAGGTCTCTTAAAGCTTTTTCTCAAACTCGAATTATTTCCTTTTAAGATTCTATTCAAATGTCTGCTTCCGGTCTTCTCCAGCACCCACACAGTCTCCAAATATCTGGGCTCCTCCAGCCCGGAGGCACTGTCTCTGCCATCACAGGGGCACACACAGTGCTGCCCTCCTCTCCAGGGACTCACCATCCAGGGAGGAGCGGACAAGCAAGCCCATTTCAATAATTGCCGTGGTGGATGAGCATGAAGGGAGCCTTTCCCTTCCCTGTGGGAACACGTGGGTGTTATGAAAATCATACTAGATCGGAAATGTGCTGAGTGATGTTTGCCCACCAGACCCATCGTCTCCTCCTCCTTCCTGGTCTACACCCCGGGAAGTTCGGCTGTGTGGCTCAGGGGAGCCACAGGGGAGCCAGCACAGGAGATCTGGGGGAGGGAGGAGGCCAGTGTGGGGCTGCCCATGCCTGGGATGAAGAGTCTGAGCTTCTCCTGTAGGCTAGAGGCAGTTTACAGGCCAGACCAGTGCAGCAGTTGTTACAGAAGCCAGTCTGGAATAACTGGAGACAAGCTGTCTGCTGATTCCCGCTACTGCAGTTTCCCTACCTAACAAACTGTTCCTCAAGTGGCGGACTGCCTTGATGGACCCGCAGTTAGTGAGCATCAGTTAACCCTCAGCCAGAGCAGTGTCTTTGTGGTGCCTTCTTCTGGACTTTCAGTACAACTGGAGAACGTGTCAAATATAAAAATAATATTTTTTAATTGTTACTAGAGAAAGGTGACCCTACAAAACAAAAGACTTCTACTTAAGATGGTTATTTATCAATATCCAAGGTATGTAGTAAATCCCTTATTATATACAGAACAGGAGGTAATCTTTGTTTAAAAGCCACAGCTTCTTCTTCATTAAGTAAATGTTGTATAAGTTTTAGAGAAAGTACATTTAGAAGTTGCCAGACTCCCAATTTAAATGGGGCACTTGTGTGTCTCATGCTGGTTCTGCTAAAAGGAAAAGGGAACTCACTGGACTATTTTAAGAAATGGATTGACAAGAGCAATTTTAGTTTTAAGAAGACTGTTAACAGCTCCCCAGGGAGAATGGTTTGGCTTTGGATGGGCTGCCGAAGACACAAGCCTGAGCTTAGTTAAGAGGTTGTTGTCTTTATCCTAAGAGAGACTAAGCGCAGGTGGAGACAGTGGAAATGGTGACAAGGATGCCCGCGGGAACCAAGGAGATCATGCTGGTACAATCAGTGACCCACTGACTGGCGGTGGAGGAAAGGGTACGTGAAGGCTCCAAGAACGCCCCAAGTTCTGGTGTGAGCACCTGGGGCAATGTCAACAGAAACCCCTGAGGAGAAGTAAAGAAGCAATTTAAAAACTCAAACACCTGGGCGAAAAACAGGACTTCCACTTTGTAGTTAGATCTCCCAACTACAGATACTTTATCTGACAATCTAAGCAGCATATGGTTGTTTTTCTGTTGTATCTGCATTCCCATAATTTCCTACCCAGACAAGATGAAAGCTGCTAGCATTCTGGATTACATTACGTACATTCCAAGAAAAAAAAAAAAAAGAAAAACACAATTGAATTTAGGACTCCTTGAATAATGGGATTAAAGATGAAAAGCTGCATGGGCCACAGTGGGATAAAGGACAATGGAGCAAAGATGAAAAACAGGAAGTATCTGGTAGGGGCATTAGGACTATAGGTGATGCAGGTGCACCAGTCTGTTGACAAGAAGGCAACGTCAGCTTTGTTGTAGACAATAACAAATCCCAAAGCATCAGACACAATGTGCAGCTGCAGAGCTGAAGACAAAGAGTTTTTGCTATTCTTATTATTGCGGCACATAAAAAACTCGACAGGAATTCAAGGCGGAGGATGTGCAGTTCTTTCTATTGGCAACGTGCAATAATTTGTCTCTAAGATTTGTATTTATATATCTTATACCATATACAGCTTTGGGGGGTAAGAAGCAAGAAGATTTAGGTTATCACTTTTGTTTTGTTTCCTTGGGAAGAGAGACTAGTTTTTAAAAATAATATTTCTTTAGGTAAAAAAGCCAACGTGAAATGTATCATCCTAACCATTTTTAAGTGTACAGTGAAGTAATGTTCCCTCAGTGCACATTGTTGTATGAGAGATCTCTAGAAGTTTTTCATCCTGCAAAACTGAAACTCTGAATTCGTTAAACAGCAATTCTTCTTCCTTGGCTTCCAGAAACCACCATTCTGCTTTCCATGTCCATGAATTTAACTACTTTAGATACCTTAAAGGAGTGGAATCATACAGGATTTGTCTTTTTGTGAACAGGCTTATTTCACTTAGCATAATGTCCTTAGGGTTCATCCATGTTATAACATGTGTCAGAATTTCTTCCCTTTTTTAAGGCTGAATAATATTCCATTGTATGCATAGATCATTTTTAAGATGCTAATATTTTCCATAACTGGATTCCATTCACCAAATCTATGAAGTCGATATTTATATGGAACCCTGAACTGCAGACTTTAGGGCATCGTTTTCACTCATGTCCTTTTGACATTCCCGGCACCAGTTCAGGTACGACATGGCATTCAGTCTTCATGTCTTCTTTCATCTGACAATTCTTATCAGACTTCCCTCGCTTTTGATGACCTTGACCATTTAGAGGAGTACCATTCAGGGGTTTTGTAGAATCTCCCTCAGGACGGGTTGTTCTGCTGTCTTCTCAGTAGACAGAGGTCATGTTTCATGGAAGAATCCTGAAGGGGTGGACAGGACATTGACTCTGCTTCCTGTTGGTGAGGTTGACTCCACTGCGATGGCAGTGGTGTGGCCAGGTTCCTCACTGTGAAGTCACTATTGCTCCCTTTCATGCTCTGCTCACTAGAGTAATTAAGGGCAGCCCCACTTAAGGGGCAAGTGTCAGGAGCTCACACTGACTAAAGAGTGTCAGAAATTTGGAGATCTGTGTTAAAATCATCAAAATATTTAATAAATATTGGGGAGAGAGACACCTGAGACCATGCAGGCATCCTGCTTCTCCTTTTAGTCCTGCCCATTGATTTTGGCATCATTGATTCATCTCACCTGCGGCAATTATTACTATAGTGTCTCATGGCAATGTTCTGTTTCCAACACTCCTCTGTAAGAGTGTTTGTCTCAATTTATTGATCTATTTAGTCATTAATTAATATATTTAAAAATATATTTTAACTTTTTCACAGTAAGTAAAACACACACATTTGAGCTACAAACTAGGATATACTACACACCAAAATTTACACATGGAAGAATACCAAGTGGATTGATACTCTCATCATGCAGTATTAACCACAGGCTAAAGTAATTCTTTCTGTTTATATTTCTGTTTTTGAGCTCTTTAAATAGGACATTGATTAGGAAATTTATAGCTTTTCTCCAGAGTGTGTGTGTGTGTTAAGATAAGCATGACCACCATGCAACAGACCAAGTATGTAAGTAAATATGTGCCCATGTGAATCATGACTGTTAGGATACAGTGTCAACACAATACATTCAGATCAAATTTGGAAGCTGAGGTCAATGTAAGACTTTATCGATCATCCACAAATGCTGCTACCAGTGGAGGGTAAATAACAAGGGACTATTAGAATTGTGAACATGTAAGACAACTTATTCTAGAATGAAAGAATAAAAGAAGGAAGGGAGGGACGATGAAAGGAAGGAGAGAAGGAATGGAAGGAGAAAGGAAAAAAGACAAAGATCTGCCTTGTCTTTGCTTCATATATTGGGATATCAAGTACAAGTTTACAAGGTGATAGGGTCCCATGGTAAAAACATATTCAAACACCATGGCAATGGACCATTTAATCTCCCCAGGGGAACACTTATTTTCTTATTTTTACATCTCCTTCTTGAGATGCCAATATTTTGTCGTACTTTAATAGCTTCCCAGTATGGTACTCTTCAGAACAGTCATTTCTCAAAGTTTTTTGAATATGCATTGTTATGCTTGGATCAACCAATTTCCAAGCTCTGTAAACATCTTTAGTTTGCCAGCCTGAACATTTCTTAGAAAAATAATTTAGGTTCCCCTTTAGCAAAACACGTTTGCCATAAATGAGCAGTCTTTATGAGTGTGCCTGGCATTTTTCCTTTGCACGCCAAAGATAGTCAGTGTTTTAAAGGGTATTTTCCATAAGCACTAAAATTTCATACAACAAATACTGGTAACTTGGATGATTTTTTAACAATTTAGAAGAGGCTAGGTTTAAGTATAGATTGTTCTAAAAAATAGAAAATATAGAAATTGTTCAAATAAACTTTATTTCTAAATAATTTAATAGAAAATGCATTTTCCACATTTTTGGCATGAACTTTGCAGAAGATAAAACAATTGCTAAAAATAAATCTACAGTAAACAATGTAGGAATAAATTTGACATTCAGTAGTTGCTTCATTTCCATAAAGGTAGAATTAGTTTTTAAAAGATTAAAATTAAAGAATTATTTATGGATTTTCTAAACACAATTTGAATATTTCTTTAGACTTGAGTTTTTAAAGTGTAAATTCCTGTGTTCTCTGTTGCTGTTGTTGTTAGAACAGATAACACCATCCGAGAGAGCCATCTGAAAACTCTAAAAATACTAAAGTTTTATGACTTGGTCCTTGCTACAGACTGAATGTTTGTGTCCCCTCTCCCCAATTTATGTGTTAAAATCCTAACTCTCAAGGTGTTTGGAGGTGGTGCCTTTAGGAGGTGATTAGGTCTTAAGATGGAGGTCTCATAATGAGATTAGTGTCGTTATAAAAGAGGCCCCAGAGATCCCCCTCACTCTCCCCAAGTAAGGGCACAATAAGAGGATCCTCTAGGAACCAGTAAGTACATCCTCACCAGAGACCAAATCTGCTGGCTCCTTGATCTTGAACTTCCAGCTTTCAGAATCATGTGGAAATTAATTTGTATTGTAAACCCTACGATATGAGGAATTTGTTTATGGTATCTCTAGCAGACCAGCAGGACTAGGTAATTTGTACCAAGTCTCCCACCCAGAACAACCAAAGAAAGAGAACAAAATATGCTTAATGTGTTTGAAATGATTGAAGAGATAACAAGGCAAGAAAGATAAGGTCCAGGAGACTATAAAACCCGTTCTGATGAATTTGATATTTAGGGCATTTTTCCCCAAGGGATTCTGCTTATTTCCAAAGAAGGAATTGAGAAGCTTAGAAGCTGAGCAGAGCTTTTGTCAGCCTCATAGACATAGTGAGCAAAAATCAGAGTCCACCGTCTTCAAAGAGCAGATCTCTGAACAACTGCATTCACATAATGAGAACCAGAAAGAAGAGTTCAGCATTCTTGGGAACTGAGGCTCAACTTAAAATCTTATTAATTCTGCAAGTGGATCAGATTGTTCCAGGATATCTACTGACCCCTAGCCACTTGTCAAAAGCAATGAGCATTTCTATAAAGGGGGCATCATTTACCCATCAAATTAGTTTTGATTATATTCATATACAATGTCTAGCACTCAATTGAAAATAATAGAATACATGCCAGCAAAAAAGTGGACAATAGAAACAGACAGGCAATTCAGGTGAAGACATTATCAGATATGATTAATATGTTTAGGGAGCTAATAGTAGAGTGAAAGAACTGGAAACTAAAGGAACAGTAACCCAAAATTAAGAACTCAATGAGTGCCTTAAATAGAAGCTGAGGAAGGGTGAGGAGAGAATTATTGAACTGGAAGGTAGATTAAAATAAAATAAATATTCACAAGGCATCATACAGACACATGGGTATAAATAGGATTCTAGAAGGAAAAAAGAAAGGAGGACTGAGTTTTCTGGAAAGTTTCCAAAGCTGATCAAGAATATCATACCACAGCGTCAGAATCATATAAAGTCCATCCACATTAAATCAAAAGAAAAGCATACCTAAGTGCAGAACAGCCACTAGAATCATCTCCCTGAAGCACAGGAGGCTTGACACTTAACTGCTATTGGTTGAGGGCTTACCTAGGAAATGCATCCCTCCACTTGCCTTCTGCACTAGTGTGGGACAAATGAGCCCCCCCCCCGATGCTGTACAAGATGCTGAAGCAAAATGGAAAGACACATAGCATGTGCTAGAAGAGGGAGGCTCTCACAGCAGTGAGCTCAGTGAACTGTATACAATAGCTGAGTAGACATCATACATGGGCCAAGGAGATGTGACATGGAGAACCAAAGGTGTTTGCTACATATCTCATTTAAAAAATTTTTAAACCTGCTAATACCATTTTAGACCTATGTGTACAATGAACCTCTTCACAAAGTCCTAATCTCTATTTGTTCTGGAAAATAGGTCTCTAATAATAATAACAATAATGTATATTACTCACTACAACAAGAATTCTGTAATGGACATGCATTGAAACATTCCAGGTAGGACCAGAGAACATCAGGAAAGTAACTTTGACTGACTCTCTTCATTATAAGCAGTTCTGTTACTGCAAAATTTAAATGTATCCTTGGAGTTCCGCTAATCAGCATCTAAGAGTGTTTTTTTGTTTTGTTTTGTTTTTTTTTTTTGAGTGGTGTGGAATATTTTGGAGAACAGATGAAAGCTCAGTCCTTACCCACTGGGAGCTTATGATCGGTGGCTTAAATTATTCCCATTTGTTTGGCCGCTGACTGTTTTTCTGACTTTTGCCAAATTCATCTAGACACAGAGTGAGTTGAAAAACTGGAGTTTCGAGCAATTTTTAAATGGCTAGGGAAAAAACCTAAGCAGGAAACTATGGATCAGGTGCCATCAGTGGAGTCTGCCATAGTCGCCTGCTGTGGATAGTGACACACTTAAGCCAAGATTCCCATCTATCATACGTCTGGCAGGTGGTCGGAGCCACCTGTGCTTTTTCTCTCTCTTATAACGTAAACAGCCAAATTAGTTCTAATCAGTAATAAAATCAAAAGGTTTGCAACCAGACATCCCCTCCAGTGAGGATGTCTCTCCAAGTGCTCAATTATTTTACACTTTTTTCCGAGCCCATATTACTTACTTTGAAATGTTAGATCACATGTATGTCATATTTATAAAGAGAAAAATTCAGGAAAGTGAGTTATTTTGGGAATAAATTTTGCTCAAGAGAAAGAATATCATATAACTCTGCTCATATCAAAGACAGCATTCATGCTAAGTCATTATTCCATCTTTGCTGCCTGCAGCACCAGTTAGAAGAATATTTTATATGGTACTTTTTTTTTACTTCCGGTACCTTCCTTGGCAGGAGTTATTCTTACTGTATTGAATGTCCCAGTGCTTAGCTCACAGGAAGCTCTTTATGTATTATGAGCTATTTCAAGCATCACAAGAAACATAGAAACAATAAAATGAACACATAAAAACAATCATTAGCATCATTAAAAACAATATTTTATATCATTACCTCAGTCCCTATTATTTTAAAGAAATAAATTAGTACATTTACAGTTTAAATCACCCATATATGCTTCTCCAATTTTTATTTTATCCTTTTTATTTTATCCTTTCTAAAAGCTAAATATTATCATAATTTTGATGGTTAATTAGCTGCAATAATGCTTTGATGTTTTTACTATACGTAAGAAAATATAGTCATAAATTGTATGATAAAACTTATACATAGAGCATGGTGCTGTAATGTCATTCTACATCTTATATTTTTCACTCAGTATTTTCTGCAATGTATCATTTTGATATATTAATCTCTAATTCACTCATTTGAACAACTGAAAAAATTCCATTGTATGAATGTACCAAAATGTAGTATTCATTCTCCTGCCTCATGGCCACTTAGGGTATTTCCAGCTCCTCTTGATGACGAGTAAGGCTGCAGCAAATATTCTTGTATGTGTCTCGGTGTGCACATGTGGAAGATTTTCTCAACCAGTCAATACCTAGAAGGTGACTTTGAGTTCATAAGGTGTGCACCATCAATTGCATTAGATTTTGTCAAACTGCTCTCTGAGGGAGTGGCAGGACCTCACAGTGAGCGCTCAGTGAAGGTCTGGTAGCCTGAGGATCCTCCAGGCCAAGCAGATACTGCCAATTCCAGTCTGGCCAGATCATTACTAGGTAGGTGGCAATCATACCTTCGTCAATAATCAGCAGCAGAGTGAGCTGACCTCTGCCCACAAAAGACCCTGACAGGGAACTGGAATGTGTTTAGGACTCTGTGTGATGAAATATTTAATCCCAGTTTACCATATATGGTGGGCAAGTGATTAACCTGCTGATGTGTAGCCAGAACTCATCTGTTTGAAAGTCAACCCACTTTGTTACATAATTGAACCACATTTTGTAAGTTTAATTAGATTGTCACCGGCCAACCTCTGAGAGTTTTATTAATTTAATGGCATCAGAATTAAATGATCCTTGTCTTCTTGTAAAAACACTTCTGGTTGTCTTCAAACAAGAGCACTCATGCTGTTGAGTGTCCCCAAGAAAGAACTGCCTGCCCCAGAACCCCTGGAGCAAGATATTTTACTGCAAGCAGGGGCCACCAGGAGGGAGAGAGGGAAGGAAGCAGGTGCGACCTCTGACACCTGAGACTGATTCAGTTCTTTGTGACAGACTGACCTGAGTCCATTTGCACCTATGTCTGACTGCGCAAACGGCGACCCCACATCTGCTACTATCTGCATAGCCTAGAGCAAATTCCATCACCTCCCTGGGCCTCAGTTCTCCTCATCTGTAAAATGGAAATAATATTGATAACATTGACTTCGAGGATGTGTTGTAAGAACTGAATGAGTAAAGTGCTTACCCAGTGTCTGGCAAATGGCAAGTGTGCCTACACTACTGTGGCTTTGATTATCACCATGAATTAGAGGGAGGAGTGCAGTGAAGGAAAGCAACCCGTTCCTCTGCCCAGACAGCCTGAGGGAAGATCCCCTCCCTTTGCTGTTTATAGAATGAGCAAGTTACACAAGTCACTCTGTCTCCCGGGGTCTCAGCTTCCTCCCTCTGAATCAGGCTGCTCATCCAGTGTGTGATGTGGTGGTAGAGGTCAACAGAGCAAGCACTGTAGGCTCCTCTGTTCTGGGTTAAAGTTCACACCGACTCATCTCTCCGCTGCTCATGCATGGCTGTGAACCAACACTGAGAAATATGAACCACCCCCCCAAAAAAGAAAGAAAAACAGAGACTGGAGCTGGAAGCATATGGAGCAGAGCAGAGCACTCTGCTATACCTGACTACAGGAGGCACCCTCTGCCAGGCAGGTGGAAACAGGGACACACTTGGCAAATTCCTCCTAGAATTTAGTGCCTCACGGATGCCTTGTCTGTTACCTGTCACATTCCCTGACACCCCTCACACTTTCCCTGGCTCCTGCTTAGATGGGAAGCTGTACATGCAGAGCCCTGGAAAAGGCAAGCCATTTTCACGCTTGATGTCCGTTTTATACATCTACTGTGGTACAGCATTACAATCCACCCTAATCTTCTTTAGAGGGAGACTGAGTCTAAATGTACATTGCATTTCTAACAATTTTATTGCCTGTCCTCACTCTGCCTTCTAGAGGAATGGCATTTTGATGGGGATGGGAGAGTATATTAAATATATTTTAATTTTCAGTATATTATGATGTTTTGACATCCTAAAAGACCTTTCTGGCTGGAGAGAGGCCACCCCTCCCTTGAGCCAATTCATAGGACAGAAGGGCCCAGGGAATCACACCCATGATCAGCAAACTACCCACAGAGCCAGACTGCTTCTTAGGGTCCATATACCCCAGGAGATGATATTCCCCTGGCTTCATCATCTGGGGCCAGGAGCCAGAAAAAACAGGGACAACCCCTGTAGCTCAAAGCCCCCCATTGTTAGCCAAACTACCCCACCCCAAACTGTTCACCTACCCTGCCTCCCATTTTGGAGGAAATCCCCATAGAGGCTGTGGCTGGGCTTGTCTTCCTGCTCCTCTCTCTGTCTTCTGACCACCTGGTGCTTCCCCACATGGCCCTGTGTGGGGGTTGTGCCTCCCGTCTCCAGCACCTGTGAGTATAATAAACTTTGTTTTTCCTGAGCCCATTTTCTGTCTCCTCTTGTGGCCTCATCTGACTGACCATCTTGCAGAAGAATGTAAAACAGAGTGCGGACAAAGCAGAGGATGGTGGTCCTGCAAGTTTCCCACATAATCAGGGTCTTGGTTAAAAGTGAAGAAAAGATTTCTGAAAATAGAAGATACTTCCTGGATCCTTCCTGCTTCTAGATAATGTCATTTCCTCCTTCCTTCTGATAACCTAGAGTAAAAGGCCAAAGTGAGAGGCAACAAGCATTTACTTGAGATCTAAAAACGTATATATATATATATATATATGTATATATATATATATATAGCTACTTGGGGAGCATTGATTCAGGCAACAAGCCAAATAGTGTTCCAATTAGGAGACAAAGGCACAAGGTATTTATGAGAAAGGGAAGGGGAACAATTACATCTATAGAAGGAAGGCATTTCTATTGGTGCAGAGAAGCTAACATAGTGACTAATTTTAAACAATGTTTTTAATTTTCTGTTCAGAAGTCATCAGCCTACTAGCCATAATAACCAACCGCTTTCTTATCCTTGCAAACAGTTCTTTGGGACACAAGGTTGCCCAGGCCCAGTCCAGAGCTCATTTTGCCCGTTTCAACATCCCACAGGGTAGAGGCAGGCGATGTGCAAGGCAGCTCCTCGGGGCTGGCAGCTCTGGCTCCACTCTAAAGCGGCTCCTTTTCTATTTATATATTTTCAACACCTCTATACACAACCACTTGAACCACATCAGAGCTGCCTACCCCAGACGGGCCCCTCATGACAGCGCCTGGTCAGGAGGAAGTTTGCCATGTGGGGACCCCCACAGATCCCACTCCCCACCCACCCACTCTGCAGTGGCTCATCCCCCAGGAAGTTGTGTAATTACTGTTTATTGTCAGACAGTTGGCATTTTAATTAGGCTGGTAACTTTTAATTACTGCTGCTATGTTGTTAGCATTTTGTAGTGTCTGTTTCTGCCTTAAAATGCTATCTTTTCTCTTTGCTTTTGCAAAGTAAAAAAAGTCTTCCCAACACTTTCTATCTACTTAGGGGAAAGAGAGATGGTTTAAAGCACTTTTTTTCCCAATATACATCATCATCACGATAGTCTTTATTGCGATTTGATGATGGCATAATTCTCTAAGGACAAGGCTTTCTAGGAAGCTCCATGGGGAGGGTGTGCCATGGAGAGCAGTTCCTCCTGGAGGATTAAACTGGACAGCCGTGAGAGTGCTGTCCCTCCCCACCCTCTGATTCCAGCGTACCCAGGACAGAGTGCCCCACCATGTTAGAGACCAAATTGGACCCTCTTTCTCCTAAATGAGGAGACCTAATAAACAGTGAATCCTAAATACAACTCAAACATTAAAAAATAGGGGGAATAGCCAATGTGGCTAAGTAAGTACTAAAAGCCACTCCCAACTACAGATTCTGCTTTAAAAAAATGAATAAAAACAATGGTTTATTTGGTGCCATTAAGGGCTTCCTAGAGGAAGTATACAAAGATTACACCGTTGATGGAAACTTCGGTTTTGACAGCAAACATGAGCCTGAGAGCTGAGAACAACCCCCTGTCCACAGCACCAAGTAGAGCCTTCCAGCCCCTGGCCAAATGCATATCTGTCTGTTAATATTTCTAATAGCTCAATTAACTCCTTAATTTTTAATATTCTAACCTATAGAATGGGGATAACCTACTAGCTCAAGTCAGTGAGAAGAAAAGATATTCATGAGCCCAAAGACATCATGAGACTTTTGTGCAGCCCATGCCCCTGGAAGGGAAAGTAGGCATTTTCCCCTACGTTCCTATGTTGTAGGCTTGCTATCTCCCCAAGTCCAAACATAGACAGGGGGATGAACTGAACTTCTGCTGACCCCATCCTTAACTTTGTCATGCTGAAAAAATGCCTTGGATCCAAGTTTCTTCTTCTCTTTTCTCTTGGCTTCCTCTCTTCTACCCTCCTTCCATTTGTCCTTCCCCTCTTCCTTCTATAAATAAGAAATGCATATAATTTAAAACTAAAATTTTATAAAGAGCCTTAAAATTAAAAATTGGCCACTGTAACACTCCTCCCTCCAAACCTTTTTTCCAGAGCCAGTGTCCTCTTTACTCTTCAAGCTGTTCCTGATGGAATTTATCTCCACACTTCACACTTCTGAACCCCAAGGTTCTGTCGCTAAGTCTTGGTTTGTTGGTTTTGGATTGATCACTTCACTTTAGGATGTATTCCTGTTTCACTGAATAAGAACACAAGCCCTCCTCACTCTCACTCACTACCACCACTCTCTCAATTGTCAAGTAGCATTAGTATCATGCAAGACAAACTCACAACA
Organism: Anoura caudifer; assembly: GCA_004027475.1. Classification (NCBI taxonomy): domain Eukaryota; kingdom Metazoa; phylum Chordata; class Mammalia; order Chiroptera; family Phyllostomidae; genus Anoura; species Anoura caudifer. The sequence goes on along the minus strand of PVKU01005139.1, from coordinate 66,050 downwards.
GTAATAGACATGAAATATTGGGGCTCCCATGGCTCTGTGTATGTCTGGACTGTGGAGGGGAGGGGATAGGGACAGAGAGACCTTAGGAAGCATCTCCACAGAGCTAGTGCATCCATCTAGGAATGCTCTTCCTCCATCCTGCAGATGTCTGGGGGCACCTGTGGATTGCAGGGGCAGGATCTTGGACCCCAGGTTCCTACACCCAAGTTAGCCTATTCCTTAGATGTTTCTGTTTCCCTTAGCTGGCATTCCCCATTGATAGGAATGGTCATACCTCAAATACTGTCTCAGATGACACTTGGATCTTACAGGCACCTCAATCCCTGGCTCTGTTTTCTGATTTTAAGCTTTATACAGGAATTGGCTTCCTAATTTTCTCAACAGGACACATTGTTGCATGCTTCAGAGGGGAGATGTTCCAATTAAAGCCCAGGAAGCACCTTGAGATAGAAAACAAAGTCTTGTTACCTGCACATTTCATGGCTGGTTCCTTCAGATTCTTTTGGAAGGGTCTCAACATAAAAAGGATAGACATAAATATCCATGAGGCCACTCGTGGTGATATCATTCAAAGACTGATCTATTTTTGTTTGTGGTATCGTAGCTCATGATTTAAATTCTGTCCTCCTGATTAACTGGGTCCTGATGGCCCTCTCTGGTGTTGTTTAAGGCTTGCTTGTCTTTAAATTAGCACGTCATAGTGGAATGGCAGGCTTCTGTGTCTCTCCTGCTCAGACTAGGCTTGTGAAGATGGCAACTGCATTCTAGAAGAGGTGCGGACACCAGGGACTGGTGGAAGAGCAGGCATTCAGGTTTGAACCATGTCCAGCTGCAGTTCTGAAAACACTGAGTGTCTCATCTTTATTAATGCCAAAGCGGTGCTCCTTCCCACCGACTCCAGGAAGCACTTCCCGCCTTTGTTGTCATTCACATGGGGTCTTCAGAGGGCAGTACCCTGGTTTCCACTGGTGGTCTCTGTCCCCACTGGGTACATTTGGGTCCAAATGATCTCACTATAATCAGTCATCCTGATCCTTTATGAGTTGAATGAATAAAGCACAAAGAGCTCAATCTTCCCATTTTCGTAACGAAGTTTGGAAAACCCAGTTTGAAAGTATATGATTCCCTTAATGTTTCTGGGGAATAAATGAGACTACATGTTCCATGACTGTTCAAACAATGATTTCATTGGTTGTGGTTGTCTTTTAAAAGCAGCAAACCCCCCCTTTTCCCATGAAAAGGGCAGATGGACCCTGACGTTGATCCCGTCCTCTGGATATCACATTTAGCTTCCTACGGTTCATCACAAGACCCACCCAACGGCTTGGGAATAACGTTTCCCTGGTGAATCATTCTTTCAGCAGTCTCCTCCATTCACATGTTCTTCTATATAAAAACTAGAATGATGTCCCCTTTATTAGCCCATAAAAAAAGTCAGACTGTAGGACACCTGTTTCCATAACATCCTATGTATGGAGCTGCTCTGTTCATTGGCTTCCACAGGACCCCGGAAACAGTGAGGGAGGCTGTTGCACATTTTCAGAGACCTGCAGAGTCATTGCTTTAACACCAGACACTGGTGTGGGTTGTGGCTTCTCTGACCTTTTCAGTCACTTTGAGGGTGGAAAACTTGACTTTGTCATTAATAACTGCTATACGCTAAGTGTTTGTGCGTTGAAACCTGACCCCTAGTGTGATAGTGTTAGGAGGTGGGAACTTGGGGAGGGGGTGAGGTCATGAGGGTGGAGCTCCATGAATAGAATTAGTGTCCTTTAAAAGAGACTCAGAGAGCTCCCTGTCCCTTCCTCCATGTGAGGACACAGTGAGAAAGCACTGTCTGTTAAACAGGAAGTGGGTCATCACCAGGCAGGGAATCTGCCAGTACCTTAATCTCAGACTTCCAGTTTTGAGAACTGTAAGAAATAAGTTTATATTGTTCATGATATTCTGTTATATCAGCCCACACAGACTGAGACAACTCTAAACCAGTTAAGAATGCAGAGGATTATTTGGTAAGAACTTAAGAGGACAATATGTCATGAAAGCCACCGCGACACATCCCTTTGTAAGCAGAACTCAAGTCTTGCTTCTTTAGCGCTTGCCTTTGGCTTTTTAAGCATCTAACTTTCTGCCTACTACCATCCAAAGCAGCCACAAAGTTGTTACCCTGAAAAATATCTCTTTTTCTGATTTTTTTTGCGTCATAGGAAAGAGAATTGCTCTTTCTTTATGCTCATTTGCAACATTCCAAAGGTAAAATAAGCAGAGCAAAATGTCATCAAAACACCATGTCTCTGTTTAATGCCATTCACCTTCACTCAGGGGAAGCTGAGGTAGCAGGAATGTCTCCTGGTCTGTGATTGCCCTCCTGCCTGCTGGTGGATCTCCAAGCTCAGGCCCGTGAGCGAATGAAATGCCTGATGTGGGGATCCTGGGGTACATGTGTCACAGCTTTCCCTCAGGGCCCATGCATATCTGGTGTCTCCAGACAGAAGCACCTGCCCTACCTGCACACCTGGTGGGGTCAGCAGTTTGCCCCAAGGAGACCAGCATGGCCTGATTACAGCAAAATGTCTCCTCAACCCAGTCTCCCACTTGGCAGCATTCCTTTCCATGATCATATAAATTAGTCTCCCCACACTAGGGAGAAGGGGGAACCTATTAAAAAGAAATCTCACAGACTGCCAACATCAGGTTATAACTGGAACCTCTCCCAGCCTCCAGAGGCCCAATTGCCTAAGAAATTAGCTGTTCTATTTCACACCTGCAACCAGTACTCAAACAAACTGGGAACTTAAATACGTTTCTTTCACAAAGTCTAGACACTTTACAGAAGGCATTTGGTAGATCAAGACTATAAGTGAGTTTCTTCTGCAATATCTTCCTTTTTAAAAGATAGATACAGCACAGATACCATGACGGAGAAAGCCTTTGAAATCACATCAAGGCTATTTCTTCTTAAATGCTCTTTTCCCCAGGATGCAGAAGAGATTGCTGAGCCCGCTGCTTATGGGAAAGAATTATGATTCCCTGTCAGCTGCCAGGAGTAAAGGGGCTGAATTTTTAAGATGCCCAATTTCAGAAGATTTTGCTGGTTAATTCTCTCACTACCTCCATTCAGGCTGCTTGACTGATCCAGAAATAGGTTTCTCAGGTGGAAAACAGGAGTGTGGTATGTGACTGTGATGGAGCACACTTCCCAAATAGCACTTTGCAACAGAACAATCAAGTCAAAGTGTCTCCTGTGCAATTAAAACACCTCATGCCCTTGGTCCCTCAGCTTCTTCAATGTGCAAATGCTTGGGCTTCACCCTGTTTGCACCTCCTTAGTGGTAAATAAAAGGAGGGTATGTGTCAAGGAAAGTGCCTTGAGAAATGTCTTTCCTACAGATTACAGAGTAGAAGAGCAATAACTGTTATTTTTGTTGCTTTGGTTCACAGCTTGCTCACTGCTTACAGTTAATTACATAGATCCAACCCATCATTTACCAGGAAGCTTATAAAAATCATTCACCTATGGCAATGTTACTTAAAAATAATCACACACACACACACCCCTCCACCATGATGTGTCTGCATGCACACATACAAGCACACACATATTCCAATCCAAAAGGCAACAGAGACCTTTGAATGAACAGAGTAGAGTCCTGCTCAGTTTGTCTTAGCATTTGTAACATGAGCATTCAGGTTTTCTCAGTCCAAGCATTGCATTGATCTTGGAAGTCTTAGAACAGTGGAAAGACTCTCCCTGGGGTATAGTTCTATTCATGTCTGTGCAAAACACCCTCCTGGAATCTCAGTTTCCTCATCTAGAAACTGTGACTTTATAAATAAAACCTGCTTTGGTTTTTCTTTCCTTATGAAGTTCTGTTGATGATTTGATAACAGTTTTAAATTTTGTTTGATAAAATAAACTGCATTCATGACTTCTGGCCAAGATGGAGGCATAGCTGGACACACTGTGCCTCCTCTCACAACCAAGATTAAGGACAACAAAAATATAAAACCAAAAAAAAAAAAAATTGTGAGGGAGTCTAACAACAACGATTCACCCAGACAGGTAAGAGGGGCAGAGTCCGAAGCCAGTGGAGTAGGATCGAGGCAGGATAAGCCGGTGGTGGTCCCGGGCACACAGTCACTCCAGGCGCACAAGCAGCGGTATTGCTGAATGCGGGGAGGCCAGGTGGGATGCACAAGGCAGCAGACCACGGACACACATTCGCACACAGATAAACCAGGCAAAAACGAGTTGCAAGACAGACTGCATGACACAGGGCCCCAGCACCGGGAAGTGAAGCCTAAAAGCACCCATTGAAAATACTTGTAGGGACTGAGGTGCACAGAGGGAGTCCAAGCCTCACAGGAGAATTCACTGGGGAGACCCATGGGGTCCTGGAGCATGCACAGGCCCACCCACATGGAAATCAGCACCAGAGGGGCCCAATTTTATAGAGGAAAGAGGATGAAGGGACTGGAATCGGTGAGACAGTGCTGAGCAAGTGCCATCGTTCCCTCTCGGACCCCGCCCCCACATCCAGCGTCACAACCCAGCAACTGGCTGCCCCACCCTGTTGAACACCTAAGGCTCCTCCCCTCACTATGAAACAGCCTTGACCAGATAAAAACAAAAAAACCAAAACCAAGGATGGCTCAAAAGGGAGAACAGACCAGGGCCCCAGAGCTAATTCATCTGAGTGACCAGGAGGTGGTCAACCTATCAGATGCAGAGCTCAAAGCATGGGTAGCCAGCCTATCAGAAGCACAGTTCAAAGCTCTGGTGATTAGGAAGCTCACAGAATTGGTTGATTTTGGTCACAAATTAGAGGAACAAATTGAGGCTACAATAAGTGAAATGGAGAAAAATGCACAGGGAACCAATAGTGATGGGAGGAAAACTGGGACTCGAATCAATGGAGTGGACCAGAAGGAAGAAACAAAGAACCAAATAGAAAACAAGGAAGAAACAAGAATTCAAAACAAAATGAGGAGAGAGGCTTAGGAACCTCCAGGCATCTTTAAATATCCCAACATCTGAATTATAGGGGTACCAGAAGGGGAAGAGGAAGAGCAACAAGTGGAAAACTTATTTGAACAAATAATAAAGGAGAACTTCCCCAATCTGGCAAAGGAAATAGACTTCCAGGAAGCCCAGGAAGCTCAGAGAGTCCCAATGAAGTTGGACCCAAGGAGGAACACACCAAGGCACATCATAATTACATTAGCCAAGATTAAAATGAAGGAGAGAATTCTAGAAGCATCAAGGGATAAAGGCAGAGTCACCTACAAAGGAGTTCCCATCAGACTGTCAGCTGATTTCTCAAAAGAGACCTTATAGGCAAGAAGGGGCTGGAAAGAAGTATTCCAACTCCTGAAAGTCAAGGACCTACATCCAAGATTGCTCTATCCAGCAAAGCTGTCATTTAGAATGGAAGGGCAGATAAAGCACTTCTCAGATAAGGTCAAGTTAAAGGAGTTTATCATCACCAAGCCCTTATTATATGAAATGTTAAAGGGACTTATCTAAGAAAAAGAAGATAAAAAATATGACAGTAAAAAGGCAGCAGACACACAGATATTAACAACCACACCTAAAACAAAAACAAACTAAGCAAGCCACTAGACCAGGAGCAGGAACACAGAAATGGAGATCACATGGAGGGTTTGTAACAGGGGAGTGGGAGGAGGAGAGAGGGAGAAAAGGTACAGAGAATAAGTAGCACAGACGGTGGGTAGAAAATAGACAGGGGGAAGGCAAGAATAGTGAGGGAAAAGTAGAATCTAAAGAACTTACGAAACATGGACATGAACTAAAGGGGGGAATGTGGGTAGGAGAGAGTGTGAAGGGTGGAGGGGAATGATGGGGGAGAAATGGGACAACTGTAATAGCATAATAAATAAAAATAATTTTAAAAAGAATAAAAAATAAAATAAACTGCATTCAAATATTGTTAGGTTTACTGTTACTCTGCTTGCTTTATTTATTTTTAGAGATGGTGAGGGAGATAGAGAGAAGGAGAGAAACACTGATGCAAAGAGAGAAACATCGATCGGTTGCCTCTTGTATGAGTCCTGACCAGGGGACTAACTACAACCTAAGCATGTGCCCCAACCAGAAATTGAACCTGTGATCTTCTGCTCCAGGGATCTGGCCTGAGCAGCTGGAAGAATGGAGGCTGGTTATTAACTTGGGGAGATGGAGAGGCTTTCTTGGAGGGAGGAGAATCAGGGTTTTGGACCCACTGAGTCTGAAACATAAAGTGATGTTGAGTAGGCACCTGAGGGGAGACAGTGAGCTGGAGCAAACATGTGGAGGTGAACTCTGTGAAGAGGTGTTTAAGGGAAGTCCTACAGATGGACTGTGACAGGTTAAAGTCTAAGACAAGGAAGGAGGACAATCCAATCAGAAGTGTTGGTGGGGGCATCTAGTGGGAACAGGGGTCACATGTGTCCCCACACTATGGTGGCCATTTAAAAAGGAGAATGGACTTTGGTAAATGGGTGATGATCAAGAGATGAGGACTGAGAATATCTATTGGCTTTGGTCCTGAAGGAAATTGGTGAATAGAAAAGGCCATGTTCATGGAAAAGGCCCAGGTGTCCTGCAAAGTATGTGGGCCTCGGACAGAGTGAGAAGGGTTAAGGTGGGACCTGGGGCCCCTGGTCAAGTTGCCATACCTGCATCCTAGCAAGTCTTGGCTGAAACTTCCTCCTCCTTAACCACTCACGAAATCACAACCCGATGCCGGGGAAAGTGGCAGTGTTTTAGGCATAGCTTGACCCTACTTTAACCAGTTTTTCAAGTCACCAAATAGCAAAGTTTTATATTTTCATTAGTAGCAGTCACACCTTACACCACACCCATCCATGTTATGACAATGGGTCTGACGTGCAAGCTGAAAACAGCTGTTGAACAGTGCCCAAGTGTCCTGCGAAGTATGTGTTTGCACCTGCCCTGCCTAACTGGATGTGGGTAAGTTCTCACTTCTTACCTAATACAGACATGAGTCTGAGAGCTGGCATGGCATGCTCGACAATTTTGGTTTTGTCTGAAAAACTGTCTGCAGGGCAAGAACAAGGAAACTGTGAGCTGGGGTTCCTGGATGGTATGTTGATAGGGCCACAGGCAGTAGAAGCACCAATAAAAGTTGAATTTCAAAACCAGATATATTTATGTGGAGAGCTCAAAAAGAAAAAGAGAAAGAAGGGAGGGCTAGAGAAGTACATGGATCACAGCCACAGACTGGACACCATGTGTGTACACACACACGCAGAGCTGGAATGTATTTGCCACTTCTTTTTCAGTTCTGTTTGTGACTTTTCTAATAATAAACTGCCCTCTGGCACAGCAACAAGATCTCTTATAAATATTTATGGTGACATTTAGGTCCCCTGAAAGCAGCCCCTTTAGCCATGTGACATAGCACTCAGGGAAGTGACAGACAGGTCCCTGGTTGCCTTTCTGGCTGATGTGGCAGTAAGCCCTGGCCCATGTCAGTGAACAAGCGAACATGGGTGTGCTGCTTCCCACTGCTGGTAGGATGAGGGGAGACCCTGCACGAAGCATTTACAAACAATGTCAGCTCTCGGGCATTCTCTTTCAGCACTGCACTGGAGCACTTAATATAAATTTCCAATTTATTTGGTGTGCACTGCACTAAATCACACCTGGAAATGCTTGCCATAGTGCTCACGCTCAAGTGACTTGAGTATCTGAAGGGGAAAACACATTTATTGCTTAAGTAAACACAATGTTTACTTAAGTTTTGAAAATTCAAAATAGGATGAAGAAGAAAATTAACATCATCAGCTAGCCAATCCCTTTTGAAATAAGCATTCTAGTGATTGGGATGTCTATTTTTTCAGTATTTTTCTCTGGGTACCTGTTTTACCAAAGTCAGGGTGACACTGGATTTGCAATGTGGATGAGCTCTTTCTTTGCATTTACCATTAATTACATGGCAAGCATTTCCCCCAGAGTATAAAATATTTAAAAGTACAGATTTCAGTGACTGTGTATAGGTTTCTTCATCAGATATATCATAATGTATATAACTCTCCTATTCTTTGTGGATCTCTAAGTCACTTTCAGGGTTGAATCATTATGAATTATCCTGCAATATATGTGTTTGTCAAAGAGGCAGACAACTCTGAGACTCTGAAGGGTGAGACTTGCATCAAAGATAAATTCTTAATGCTTTTGATGAAATTGCCAAACTGACCCCTCAAGAGTTTTTCATATTAAACAATCTATGAGCTTGTAGGACACTTAGCATTCAATGTGAGGCATTTAAAAATATTTTCCAACTTAATAAGTGAACATTGATATATTCTTTTATATTTGATTATCTTCAATTACTGTTGAAGTGAAACAGTGTTTTCAGGAGCTGGTTGGCCATTTGCAATTCTTTCATTAATTTTCTATTATTCAATTGTTGACAATGTCCCCCAGATATCTATTGAAATATTTTTTGTTTTTCTTCTGGCTTGGCAATAGCTCTTTATACACTATCAAGTTTTTGTGCTTGCCCACTCTAATTTTAATTGCCTGGCTGTCTATGAATTTGTGAATAAAACCAGGCAGGACATGGATCCAAGGGAGAAACCATACAGAATATCAAATCCCTTCACTGTGTTAATGAGGCATTTTATTTCAGAGAGTTCACATAGTTCAAAACCTGATAGCCAAGTAGTGACAAACTGGGACCAGAACTCAGGGCTGTTGGCCACCAACTCAATGTTCTCTTTGCCAAATTGCGTCGCTTGGCATTCGTGTAAAGTACAAGACTTTCACGCATTGTGTAAAACTATAATCTTTTGATAGAAACTAGGAGATGGTTTCCTAGTTGTGGGGATGCCCCTGCTTCCCAAGATGGAAATTAAAATGGTTCAATGCCCCCATCTGAAATCTGGTTCAAAAAAACATATAAATGAAATCTACCTAACCACCTGAAATAGATGAAGCTATTTTTCAGGGTCTCTAATTTCCTGATGCTACAGAGATCTCATATCTTTCAGCTGTTCCCTCTCCCTGCTCTACATCAACTTCAAGAATGAATACCCCAACTTCTTATTTCCATTTAAAATCTCTTGCACTGTGCAGTTGCTTGTGCACCCTAAGCCCTTACATAAAAATTGGAAAACAAATAAACAAAATGAAACCTTGCGATCCTTCCAAGTACTCCATGTTTACTGAGAACCCACAATGTGCTGGGTGTTCTGCCAGGCACAGAAGTTGATTAAGGAAGAAAAGCAGCTCTCTCCCCTGTTCGGTGGCACAAACTGAATACTTGAAAAAACAGAAGGAGGATGTTGGAGGAAAAGATTATTGAAATCATTTGTTGAGTTGCTCAGACTGTGGTAGAATTCTTAAGAAAGATCATGAAATAATTCTGGGGGGTTGGGCTGGAGCAGAGCAAAGTCTTAATAGCAAATCTCAGTTTCTAGTGGCCCTCACCACTCTCTCTCTCTGGTCCTTGGGAACTTGGAGACTGCTCAGGTCCTCTCCTTTTCTCAGGCCCCAGCTTCAGTCAGCCTGCCTGGCTGCCCTGCTCTCCTCCACTCCCTCTCCCTCTGTTACCCCTCCGCTCACCTCCACCTGCTGCTCCTACACCCTCACTAACCACCCCACCCCTGCAAGGCATAGGTCATCTCCTGGCTCATTTGACCTCTCTGTTAATGACCTGAAGGCAATTTCCCACAAGCGCAATAGCCAAAACGTTTTAAGTTTTCCTAATCAATACTCATTTCTCTCCCTAAAGAATTCTGCTGCCAATTCTTAATGTAACTTTTTCTCCTCTCAGACCACATAATTCACATTCCTCTTTTAATACAAAATAATATTTCAGCAATAGACCCAGAGTACTGATTACTTACTAGGCACTATGCTGAACAATTATGCTAAGTACCATCTTATTCAACTCTGAAAATAATCATGTGAGATAGGTATTATTATTCTTATTGTATAGATATAATAAATAAATTGCCTTCAGTTTCACAGACAGAAAATTGCAGAAGCAGCATTTAATCACCAGTATGTCTCATTTTAAATCCCTTACTTTTAACAAATACTCTCATGAATGTTTAGACAATTCTAAAAAGCAAATTTTCATATCTCTAAGCCTCAGTTTTCTCACCTAAAGATGCATAAAAAATAATACTGAAAGCCCCTCCCTTGAAAGATTGGTGTGAAGACAATATGGGGTGATATGTGGAGTCAGATGTGCGTGCATGTCTGCAGAGATGGCTGCCAACAGCTCCCTCCTGCCTGCACAGGGATGGCTCTCCTCCCACCATGATAAGGTTTACTTCTCTCCACTTGAATATAGCTCACCCTGTGACTTGGTTTGACCAATAGGATGCAGTAGAAGTGACCCTGTGTTATTCTGGGGTAAGCTCATGAGAGATCCAGCACCATAGTAGAAAGCCACCTGGTCTACCAGAGAAAGAGGACACATGGAGAGGAACTGAAGGATCAAGCTGGGACCCTGACATGGAAAGGCAGGCCTTTCTAGACCTTCCATCCCTACCCAGCTGCCAGCTAAACACAGTCTTGTGAACGGCACATCCAAGCCCCACAGAATGACTGCCAGTCCACTCACACATGAATAAGAATGGATAAACTCTTGCTTAAAGTCCTTAAGTTTGGGGTGTGTATGTGTGTGTGTGTGTGTGTGAGAGAGAGAGAGAGAGAGAGAGAGAGAGAGAGAGAGATACATACATGCCTGTAAACATTTTGCCTAGTGGCCAAGAGCAGATGTCCAGTGAATGGAAGTGTTATCCACACTCCCCTGCCTTCCATTCTCAGGACAGTCTAGAACACACTCACCAGGAAGGCAGGAAATGTGTATGTTGTTTCCCCCAGTCTATCCCCAGTGCTTAGCACTGCACACGGCATCCTAAGATGTTTGAACAAAAGCAACACAGCTCTCTATAAAAAGAACTAAGCCTTAAGCTATGTTTAAACATTCAGACTGGCCTCCAATAGCCTTATGTTTTTGAGGAATTATGGTGACACAGTGGACTTGTATAAACATAACTTTGGGTATTATTGTCCATTAATTATGTTGTAAATGCAATGTTCAATTTTGTATGTTGCTCACCACAAATATTTTTATTTGGACTCATGGACAGCTACGCTAAAGAAAAACCCTTAACCAATCTCTGCATCTATGGTGTCAGAACAGACTTCTGTATTCCTTTGTCAATTACGTACTGGTTTGCACCAGTGCTTACATGATTCAGAAGCTTTTCCCCTTAAATGCTCATGTGTGTATGAAGGACTAACTCCTTGAGAACAAGAACATGAATCATGATTTCTTGACACCCATCACAGTACTTAGCTGAGTCCTTGGCACATAGAAGGAGCTCAGTAGATGTATTAAGAGCTGAGGATTTAAGGAATATTTACTGATGGTCACAAGTTAGCACAGGTTATTTTAAAGTAGACAAAGGTATGTAAGGTTTGCTCTAGGCTCAAGAAAAGAAAATATTTCTAACAAAAAAAAGGAACAGATAAGCTGATTTTATTTTTAAAAGTAGATGGTAGATTTGTGTGTGTGTGTGCGTGTGTGTGAGAGTGAGAGAGAGAGAGAGAGAGAGAGAGAGAGAGAGAATTTGCCTCTCTGATGGAATTTTTTATGAACATATGCATGACCGTAAGGCTAGAATTGGATAGTTGGAGATTGCCAGCAGTGATAGACAACAACAGCGTTGTAATCTTTGGTGCCAAAATGTTCCCTCTTTATTGACTGCAGGCTAACCCAGCAGTCCTTATTATGCCTCATAAACAACAGCAACAACAACAAAAAACACCCCATAAAAATTAAATTGTAAAACCTAAATTATTTATGTGATTTCATTTGTTGGATGCATTTTGTGCCATCGAGCCTTGCTTCTTTCTAACGTCATAAGACTATTAGGAACTGTAATAATCTTCAGGGCTGTAAGATTTATCAACCCTTGCAGAATGGGAGGAGAGCCAAAGAAGGAGATTAAGGGATACGGCTGAAATTAATCATGTTTCTCTCTGTGCACTGGCCAAGAGAAGGCAGTAGGTGATTATTCAAGCATTTTACACAGTAGGAGCACAATTTGACCACGACCATATGTTGAATTTAGAGTTACATGTTAGTCTTTTCCAAAAACAATCCCATAAAAATGTCAATACTTTTGTCTGCTAATAGCTTTATCCACTAAAAGAGCAGTTTCCATACAGAAAGTGAAAAAGTGTTGGTATTCACTAGCTCACTGGGACACATTACATTTTAATCCTGCTGCAGAAGCCAGGCTGGCTGATCTTCAAACCAAGAAGACTGATGGAGACACATGGGCAGAGATTCTAATACATCACTGTTTTCTTTACCATAAAAGGAGCTGGCATATGTTCCCTTGTGAAATGTGAATGGCTTACAGTCTGTGGCCTTGAAATATGAGGTTTCCTTTTGCACTTGAGGCAATACTGAAGTTTTCTGGAACACATAGAGGCCATCATTCCAGTCCTAACACAAAATGAAAGCATCATTGAGGGAGCAATTTTGAAAATGTATGAACTTCATAAAATGTCCCATTTTCCACATTGTGAGTTTGGCTGCACAATCAGATCATCGCAGCTCAGGGAAACTACTATTAAGGCCTCAGCCCTTTATGCCTGTTTGTATAATGCTAATGGAGAATAAGGTGTTTGCCATATAGCACATTGATCAATAAGGGGACAGGAAATAAATATACCACCTTATAGTCAGTGCAGACCATGGCACCTTACATGCCATGTAAAACCCAACTTCAGTTACTTTTTCCAAGGAGCGGTTTCACGCTTATTGCTAAAATTATATCTTTAATTTCCACATGATAAGGCTTGAAAATACTCTCTATTAGATCCACATTAAAAGTGACTGCCTCATCATATGAGGAAAAATATTGGGCATATAAATTTGTCAGTTATTATTTTCTATCCAGAATGAGCCAGCAGCTCAGTTCATTCCAAAAGAACATCAGCATCAGAAACAAACTGACACCACTAATTATCAGCGGCACATCAATGCTAAAACTTCCAGCTTTTCTTCAGATTTCTAAGTAAAATAAATGTGGGTGCCTTCGAAGGAAAACCAGATTGTATCGAAAGACTCTGGCGTTTGGGGTCTCCAAAAACACCAACATTACATTTTCACTCCTGACAGAGTTAAGGGAATCTTAATGCTCTTCAGTCAAGGACACAGCTTGTAACCAGTTCTTGATCAATCAAGTGAATGGCCAATGACCCAATGACCAAGTATTGAAATAAAAAGGTATTTGATGGGTAAGTGAGAAACCCCAAAAATCTCCTGTTTTGGAAAGTACTAAGGAATTGTTCTCTAGCCGATGTTCACCATTTCCTCAGCTGAGCTGTGAATTCCCTGACTGGAAGAACTGTGTTCTTCTACAGAGGTACCCACATATCCAACATTCATGTCAACCCTCAAACAACATAAGGCTGTTTGCGTGTCCTATATGACAAAGATTACAAACTGAATTTAACCTGTGGAAGCATGAGAAGGGGAAGGTAGAAATGAGATGTTTTAGTTACTTTTTTGTTTATTTGACCTGTGGAAGCATGAGAAGGGGAAGGTAGAAATAAGATGTTTTATTTACTTTTTTGTTTGTTTATTAAAGACTTTATTTTTTAGAGCAGTTTTAGGTTCCTAGCAATAGTGAAGGAAAAGTAAGAGATTTCCCTACACCCACATGTGCGCAACCTGCCCGCTACCCACCTCCCCAAAGGCAGTACCTTTGTTACAATTGATGAACCAGTGTTGACACATTATCATCACCCAAAGTCCATAGTTGACATTAGGGTTCACCCTTGGTGGTGTACATTCTATGGATTAGGACAAATATCTAATAACATCTAGCCACCATAATAGCTACCTTAATCGACTCATACAAAGTAGTTTCACTGCCCTAAAAATTCTCTATACTCCTCCTCTTTACCCCTTTCTTCTCCTACCCATGGCAACTACTGATCATTTTACTCTCTCCATAGTTTTGCCTTTTCCAGAATGCCATAGCATTGGAATCATACAATATGTAAACTTTCCAGCTGACTTCTTTCATTAATGATATGCATTTAAGGTTTCTCAATTTTTTTCATGACTTGATAGAACATTTCTTTTTAGTGCTGAATGATGTACATTGTCTGCAAGGACTACGGTTTATTTACCCACTTACTCCCTGAACAAAATCTTAGTTACCTCCAAAATTTTTGGCAGTTATGAACAAAGTTCTATAAATATCTGTGTGCAGGATTTTTGTGGACTTGTTTACTTTTTTAACTTCTTATTTCAAAATAGCTGTAGAGTCACAGGAAGTTGTAATGATAATGCAAGGGGGTCCTGTTTCACCTTCACCCAGCTTCTCCCAACAGTTGCATCTTATATAATTATGGAACAATATCAAACCCAGGAGATTGACATGGGTACAATGTGTACCTAATTCTATCTCACATAATTATTTGTGCAAGTTTGTGCAACCACCATTGTAGATAACCAGGATATCTCATCACCATAAAGATCTCTTTGGTGCTACCTTGTTGATTTGGGTCTTTCTAAGAGATACATCCAATTCTTCACTCCTGTATCTGTGAATGTGACCTTATTTGGAAATAAGGTCTTTGCAGATGTAATGAGATGAGGTCATACTAAATTGGAGTCAACCCTAAATCCAATAACTGGTCATCTTGTAAGAAGAGAAACAGACTCACACACAAGGAGAAGACCATATGAAGTTAGAGACAGAAACTGAAGTGATGCATCTACAAGCCGAAGAACACCAAGGATTGCTAGCAACCACCAGAAGCTGGAAGAGGCAACACAGGTTTCTGATTGTCTTCTGGAGCCTTCAGAGGGATCACAGTGCTTCCAACATCATGATCTTAGACTCTTAGCCCCCAGTAATATTAGAGAATAAATTCCCATTGGTTCAAGTTCCTCAGGGTGTGGTTATTTGTTACGGTAGCCTTAGAAAACCAATGTGTACCTCTTTAAAGTTAGAACCACCTCCCGACCTACCTAACCCCTAGCAACCACTAATCTGTTTTCCATTTCTCTAATTTTGTCATCTTAAAAATATAATTTAAATAGAACTAACAATAAGCGATGTTTTGAGATTGACACTTTTTTTACTCAGTGTAGTGCTCTTGAGACTTACTGAAGTTGCATGCATTCATAGTTTGTTAGTCTTTTTAGTTGACTAATCTTCCCTGGTATGTATGTACCATGGTCTGTGTAACCATTCATTTACTGAAGGGTATTTTGGTTGTTTCCAGTTTGGGCTATTACAAATCAAGCTGTTTTGAACAATTACCTACCCTCATTTGTGCAGGGATAAGTTTTAATTTCCTGGAATAAATGCCCAGAACGGCAATTGCTAGGTTATGTAGTGTGTGCTTAGTTTTTTGAGAAACCGCCACACTGTTTCAGAGTTGGCCGCACCATTTTGCATTGCCACCTGCAACATGTGAGAGATCCAGATTCTCCACATCCTTGCCAGTACTTGATGTCAACACTGTCTTTGATTTTAGCTGATCTAATTGGTGTGTTAATAATAACTCATGGTGTTTAAACTTGCATTTCCCTAAAGCTGGTGA
Organism: Anoura caudifer; assembly: GCA_004027475.1. NCBI lineage: Eukaryota > Metazoa > Chordata > Mammalia > Chiroptera > Phyllostomidae > Anoura > Anoura caudifer. Next base: position 50,428 of record PVKU01005139.1, on the reverse strand, counting down.
AGTTGTGCATCTTTCCATATGCCTTGTTTGCTATTCATATCTCCTTCACAGTGAAATGTCTCTTCATGTCTTTTGCCTGTTTTCTAATTGGATTATGTGTTTTAATGTTCAGTTTAAGAGTTCTTTATATATTCTAGATACTAGTCCTTTGTCAGACATGTGGTTCGCAAATATTTTCGCAGTCTGTAGCTTCTGTAAATGGGGTCTTTCTCTTAACAGGGTCTTAAGGCTCTTAACAGAGAGTCCTTCAGAGAGCAAGTTTTTTTTTAATTTGATAAAGTCTAATTTATCAAATATTGTTTATTTATGGATTGTGCTATCGATGTTAGATCTAAGAACTCTTCACCAAATCCTAGGTCCAGAAGACTTCTTATGCTATTTTTAAAGATTGTATAGTTTTATGTTTTATATTTAAATCTATGATCCATTTTTAGTCAATTTTTGTATGAAATGTGAGGTTGAGTTTCCTTTTTTTGGCCTATAGATAATTTCTTCATTTTTTTTCTGACTTTTACTCCCAACCCAGCCCTCCCCACCTCTGTCTCATTTCCACCCCACTAGTTTTTATTCATGTGTCCTTTATACTTGTTCCTGTAAACCCTTCCCCTTTTAATTTCTTCATTTAAAAAATTTTACATTATTTTGCTCTAACATTAAGATAAATCATTTTCCCTTTATTTTTGAGAGATGTATAATATCTCTTACGACAATAAATTTAAGGGTTAGTGAAATTTGAACACCTAAAAATAAAAACCTGTGTGGAGGTTTTGATTATTTTTAACTTTTATTTAATGACTCTAATTAATGCAGCTTTAGAAATTCACATAAACCCAGTGAATTTCTAACAGTTTGCATTGCCCAGGAGTTGATCTGATGCAGCATTAGGAAGCTACAACTCTCATCAAATCCAAAGAGTCATGAGTGGGTTTTTCTTTTCTTATTTACCAGGAAACTACTTCTGGAACAAAGCAAAATATAAAGGGGGAAAAGGGATTCTTTTAACGTATAGGAAGTTAGTGTGACATCCAGGACGTGGTGAAACCATAGTTAAGAATAATCAGAATGGGGGGGGGAGGGCTGATGTAAAAGCAGTGGCTCTCTTCCTAAGAAAACTTAGACATACATTGTTCACATTAGTCACCTCTGAAGGGGAGGCCAATTAACTCCATTGGGTTCCCAAACATTCTCTTAATGACTGTCAGAACCCTCTTTTAGAATGGCCCCCAGTCATATAAGAAATGCCCAGTAGTTGTTTTTCTTTTAAGTTGCATGCATACACAGATACACATACACACCGCCCACAGACACATACATTGCTATCAAAAATGCCAACATGCTAGTTTACAGTATTCCTTGTTTATAATAACTGACTGAATATGACTTTTGACTTTTCAAAAAGTCAACTCCATTTTTATATAACACACTGCTGGAGTTAAAAATTGTAAGAAATTGGGCTCTAATTAAGGGGAAGGAGAAAGAAGGAAGGAAAGAAACTAACTCCAAAAATACATTTTGTGCCCTGGCTGGTGTAACTCAATGGATTGATGCGGGCCTGCAAACCAAAGGATCGCGGTTCAATTCCCAGTCAGGGCACTTGCCTGGGTTGCAGGACAGTTCCTGGCAGGGGACACACAAGAGGCAACCACACATTGATATTTCTCTCCCTCTCTCCTTCCCTTCCCCTCTAAAAGATAAATAAATAAAGTCTTTAAAAAATACATTTTGTGACAAGGCTACCTCATCTTGGGCATACATACCTACCCTTCCAATGGGGTTGTTTTGAAGTAGGCCACCACTTTTTAGTTTGAGTATTTCCCCTTAAAATCCATAAACAGTGCTTTATTTGATTTTTATTGAAAACTGGTGATGTTTCATTAAACATACTTGGGAAAATTTACCTGGTTATTTTATTTATTTTAAAAAAAGCTTTCTTTCCAGGTTCCAGTTCAGCTAGATATTTCCGTCACCCCACCCCCGTGTTATTTTTGGAGCTTCAACTGCTTTCATTGGCTCAAAGAACATTGCGGTGCAATGAAAAAACACGGGTGTACTTTTATGTAAAGAGAGTGGATAACACACACATTTATTTTGGCCTTTTCTTGAACTCCCACTATAAAATATGGAAAAAGATTTTATAGAAGATATAAACTCACAATAATTTTTTTTTTTTTTTAAGGAAGGGGATAGGAAAGAACAGCAGCTACATTTTGGAAGCTAAGTATGTAGAAAGAGTTCTGCTTCCAGAAGCTAGGGATACCATGTTATGAAGATCATCTCCCCCTTTGAAGGTAATAAAATGAAGATTGAACTCTAAAGAAGCTTATTTTAAAGTTATTGACAAGCTGACAGGATAATAAATAATTATCAGGACAGACAAGATGTCTGGAACCCAGAGAGCGTGGCCAAGAACAGAACAGCTTTTTTCCCAACTAAACCAATCGAAAATGAACTGCAATTTCAAGTTTGGAGACATGTAAAAGTGAGGTCCTCACAGGAAGTCACACCCTCATAAGTCTGGGGTCAGGAAGGGCCACGTTCTCAACAGCAAAATGAATCAGAAATAAACCTCATCCCAAAACTCAAAATCAATTTCTGTACTTGGAATGAAAGGGAGTGCCCTAAAACTGATAAAGGGCAGACACAAAGAAAAACAACACAAAGGCAAAACCAAAAACCTGCAGCAAAATCATACTTAGTGTTAAATGTTGAAATCTGTCCCCTTCAGGTCAGGAACATTGCTGCCCACCCTCTGCTCAGAGGCACTCGGAGGTACCAGCAGCAGTGAAGGATACATACTTGTAGCATGAGAACTAGAAAGAGGATGAAACTGTTTGCCTCTTCAGATGGTCTGACTGTGTGCATAAAAAAAAATGTTTTGAATACTAGAATTAACAATGAGAGAGTTTCAGGAGTGTGTAAATACAAAAGCACAAGCAGAATGAGTGAGGGGACAGTGACAAGAAAAGACAATGCAGATGCTGTTGTGTAGGAATTTGGCTTCAGTTCCTAGTTTGAAGGAAAGAGAGTAGAGTATTTTGAGATAAGGAGTGGTGTCACATGACTTACATCTTTTTTAAAAGTAAATCACTTGCTTTGTTCCCAGAAGGCAGGGAGAAAGCTGGGAGGATGGTGAGGGTAGCAGCTGCTCTCTCAGGAGAGAAGAGGGAGTGGAGACGCAGCCAAGGCATGGTGGGTTCAGCAATGGCGTCCGAAGAGCCTCAGAGCCTCCTGGGACCTGATTGGATGCTCGGCCTCAAAGAAATCAAGAGTGATTTTTAAGTGTATGTCTTCAATGAAAAGTTAGATAACAACACTACTTACAAAAGCGGAGATTGGGATAAAAACGTAGTGAGGCAGGAAATACCAAGGTGCGGGTTTTGTCTGAGTCACCCACTAAAATTAGGTGGGTGTTGAGAAAGCAGTTGTGTATCTGAGTCTCAAAGCCAGGGGAGGGGTCTGGACTAGGGACACACATACCTTTAAGATTTTTCATCATGTAGTTGGTAATTAAAGTCATAGACTTAGGTGAATTCTCTCTGGGAGAATACGTAGAAAAGAAGCAAGGAATTGAAAAGGTTGATCTGTACAAGCCACACATTGATTTTGGGGAGAGGAGGAAGATCTCACAAAGAGAACTACAATGGAGCATCCAGTTGGTAGGGGACCCCAGTGAAGACACGGTGAGGCAGGCACATTGGTCCACTGCTGTCAACCCTGCCACTGGACCACCAGAAGAGGACAGCAGCACCCACAGAGATTCAGCAATGGGGGGTGCCCAGGGACCTGACGTGCAGTTTCTATGAAGTTCTGGGGATGGCTGCCTGACGGTGAGCTCAGGATAAACGAGGAGAGAGGAACCAGAGACACTGAATACAGATAAATGGTTTATTGTGTCAAAAACTGAGAGGAGAAATGGTGCACTACTTCTAGGGAAATGTGGGTCAAGGGAGGACACTTTTTCAGGGAGATAGCGGATACGAAAGCATATTGTAAAGAAGAGAAAGGGCATAATTTCAAGAACTAAGTCTTTGAGAAAACAAGAAGGACAAAGATCCTGGGCCAGTCTCTGACTGTCCTCCGGTAGCACTGGAGGAAAGCAGAGAATGGGCACTGGACTCAGGAAACGGCCCGGCCCAGTGCAGGTGGCTCCCATCTCATCCCTTCAGGGCCTAGACAGAAGAACCAAAGGGCTGAACAAGGAGAATTTTTCTTTTTGCCTGAGCTGAGATGTCTCATCTTCTCTTACCGTGGGACCAGGACTTACACCATTGCTCCCTCCTTCCCAAGACCTCACACTTGGACTGAATGGCACCACCAGCTCTCCTGGGTGTCCACTGGCAGACATCAGATTGTGGGACTTCTCAGACTCCATAATCGTATAGCCGATTTTTCATAATAAATCTTCTATATATAATCTATCTGTATATAATATGTATTATCCATATAAAATCTCCATGTGTGTATGTGTGTATGGATAGTATATCCATATATTTATATGGATAGTATATCCTGTGTGTGTGTGTGTGTGTGTGTGTATATCCATATATGTGGATATATATGCTGGTTCCATTTCTCTGGAGACCCTGAAACACATCTTTTATCTCCCTTCCTGCTTGTTTTCAACAACCTGGATGAGGATGTTCCCACAGCGGCTCCCTCCTGTCCTGCCATGGACTCACACAGCTTCTCTTTGAACTTCAACTTCCTCATTTGTGAATTAGGCTTAACAACACCCTAAACTATGTTAGCCGGCTGTTGTAAAGCCACAATGAAGTAGCAGTACAAAGAGCCTTGGCAAAGTTGAGGTGCTATACAAAGATAGGACATTATACCAGTTACTTTTCTGCTGGGACAGTTTGGTGTTTAGAGGTTCATAGAGCAAGTGAAGTAATGTTACGGATTTTGGAGCTGTCATTGGTTCATCCGCATAATGTATTCAGTCTATGCAATTTTGTTCTTTGTATCCATTGTGGGGGAAAGGCACGTTGTAAAGCTAAATGTTTTTCCTGAAGAGTTAATAGAATGTATTTAATAAAAGACTGATTCCAAACAGAATTCAGCAAATAAATTCTTTAAAATAAGAACATGGGAGATGCAAGAGTGCCTCTCTTTGTGTGCTTATCAGTAGGAGGGTTATAGCATCTTTATTTAAAACTGAAGTGTCCTCAACTGTCCACCAACAGAGGGAGATAACACAAGCGTGCCTGAGAAACACCTGCAGATAAATGTATATGAAACTCATGATATTAGGACAATATGAGGCAAAACATGGTTTAAGTTGCAGGATTCCAACAAAAGAGATTGTAATCAGTGAAGCACCAAAGAATCTTATCACACTGTGATCAGCCCCCAAGGCCAACTTGAAGCAAAAGACTTCATAGGAGCTTTATACCAAAGAAAAGTTGTTATCAGTTTTATACACCTTCAGTTTTGCTTGTACTAATGAATGGAGTATTCTGACACTAGGATTTTTCATGTGTGCGTGAGAGAGAGGGAGATGATCAAAATGTAATAAAGGTGAGGTTTAAGAAATTGTTTTATTTTATAACAATTTTAAAATAATATCGTTTAAGTGAGTTGTGTCTCTTGTGCCTGTTTTTAACAATAATTCTTTTAAATGGAAATTTATTACCAGCAAATATTATGCTTGTCACTGTCCTTCAGATATCACATATGCATTAAGCAAAGAGCATCCATTAATAATTCAAAAGACTTCACTTTCATTCCCTCTCATCCTATTGTCTAATTCTTAAAATGTTAATGTAAGAGAATAGAAATTGTGCAAATAGCATTGTACTGTGACAATATTAAAATAATGGAGGAATGTGGGCCATCAACCCTTTTACGATAATCATGAGCAGTGAAGTAGGAAGGGGAAGCAATGCCAGTCACATTAGAATAATTCCTCTGATTGATTCTGGCCTCCAATCAATCAGTCCTTTGCTTTTGCACAAATGGTCCTTTCTAGTGTGTACATTTCTTTCACTCTTCCTTTCTGCAGCCTGTCCCAAGATGCCCATAAACTTCTGTACCTATGAGTTAGCCAAGAAACCTTCTCAGAAGCATTGCACATGGCACAGTGATTGGCCCTGCCTCCATCTGCAAGGACCTCTCCATTAACAAGCGCCAGCAGCATTTCAGTTTTCTATTCATGAAATCATTTGGTCGTGAGTGAAATCTGCATGAGATGTAACCACAAATGATCTGATTGACATGGTAATGCTCACTCATGCCAGGGAGCTTCCTGGGATGGATTTTGCTCTGCATGTTTCCATAAGCTGCAAAGTCATGGGTGTCATTCCTCCAGGAAAAAAATGGCTAAGGGAAAAAATTCCCATCACAGGAGTAAGGTGATGCTCCTCTTGATCAACTCAAATACATTAGGATTTATCTGTATGCTTTTCATACCTTTGTTTTTTCAAGGAGATTATAGCCACTCTCAAGTCAGAATCGGAAGGATTGCATGGCTCCAGGAAAATCTGACAGGTTTCCGTGTCACCCAGACCTCCACCCTTAGTCACTATGGCCTGAGAGCTTTGAATATTTAAATCCATATAGATTGGAATTGTGCCCTGGAGACTAGTTACATTATGCAGTGCTCACCAAACCTCTGCTTCTATGCAAATAAAAGGCCCTTTTACCTAGACTATTAACTTAATTAGCCATTTGTCTGAACTGGCTCCAAGCTAGCAAGACTGGCCAAAGTCTTTCCTCCATCACGCTTAAACGGAAGGTGGAGAAGGTGAGGACACAGAATTAGTAGCAACCACAGTAAAAGCAGAAATGAGGGAGAACTGATTTTCCAGAGCCACAAGGATGTGTCACTTCTCGCATAATCACAGAATGTGGGCATTTAAGAAGGAATGTGGATTTTACTTTAACCTAATGAAGCTTTGCCATTTTTAAAGGACACCACACTGTGATTGCCACACTTGCATTAGAAGATAATGGTAGCCGGTGTTCTGTGTGTTATTTCTAGCATGAAGCGTGACATAAAATCTTAAGTTAGGCAGCAAGATCCCCACGACTCCCAAGAGGCTCGTTAACATGAGATGTTTCCCCCCAGAGGGTAACTCAGTAAGCAATGTTTAAATTTCTTAATCAGGCTACACCAGGTTGCCATACAAGAAATAGTTTTGAAGCATATCTTTTGTTAGATAGTAGCTTATGCCATGACAGTAAAATCCCAGTGACTTAAAATGCAGGAAGGAAACGGTCTTTGAATGAAAGATGTGTAGACCATTCAGTGTGCTAATTAAGAAATAAGAAGGTGTCTATTCAGCTAGAAAGTAACCATTGCCTCCAAACATACTGTCATTTGAATAAGCCAATATCAGTTTAATAGCATTTTATTATATAACGAAATTTTGAATATTCATTCTTATTTTGAACCCAGGTTGGGTATTAACTGCTTCAAATAGAAAAGGCTGGGATTCTTAGGAGAAGGCCCATTTTAAATTATGAAAATTGTTTTTATAACTGGCAAATAGGCAAATGCAATAAAACAGTGCTTATTCCCTATGCTGTCTCAACATCCTACATATGCCTTTTCTCATTGCTGAAAGCATTTCCAGAGTCTCCTCATATATAAGTCTCTGAAATACCAAACAAATAAAAATTGTTCCATGATGCATGCAATATTCTTTTCCTGCAGCTGAAGTGCTAATTACTTTATCTAACTATCGTGCTTATCTAGCTGTGGTCCTGGCCCATCTACTCATCTCCACGTCCTCAGGTTTTCCATTCTCGGGTGAACTTGGGAAGAGCCCTGTTCACTGCGGTTGAAGAAGACAACACTGTTGTGGGGCTGGGAGTTACAAACGCTGCCTGTAACCTACAACGGAGAGGTCTGATGCCTCAACTGGAGACCGGCTGCCAAAACATGTTCCCAGTTTTCTCTGTTAAGCCTAATGCTCTCTCTCAGAAAATCGGTCTGCACAAAGTCATCTGCAGATGACATCTATTTAAAACCACTGACTCTTCTAGTTGTTTCAGTTTTTTAAAAGCTGTCTTAGATGACAGCAGTCCCCTAATAGATCAGATCATCAATGGTGTGACACAAATCAACAGAAAGGTGGGAAAAACCAGTTGGTGGGCGTATGAGCTCCTTGACCCCACAGGGCCAGCATCCTTGTGTTTGAGTTAAAATTGCTCCTGAGCTTTCCAAGTAGGTGGTGCCAACACTAGATTATTGTTGTAAGAATGAATAAGTCAGAACTGTGATCTCCTTGGGAATAAATGATTTCATAGCAAAAGTGATGTGCTTAAGGATTCCCTGAATGAACTGAGAGTCCCGATCCCCTTAAGCAGCCACCCCCAGAAGGCTTGCATGGAACACTTGTTGAACTGAGCAGACGCGGGACAATGCAGACTCCAATGAGTGACACCCAAGTTCAACTGACAAGAGATTTACCGTGGGAGTACTGATTACATCACATCTAAGGACATTTTCTTCATTTCTCACGGCGCAAGGCTGCATTTCTCTAGGAAGCTTCAAAATTAGTAAGAAAATTGAATGCATGTGTCTATTTAATGTCAAAACATGTACATATTTATTTCAGGTGCTTTGGAGAGTCAGATCAGACTAATTCCTTCATTCAACAACTTCCTGTTTTCTGTGCTACGCAGCAGGCACTGGAACGAAATGCCAGATAAGAATTTTCAAACATTCCACGTTAAAACATCTCTCAAGGTGCCAGGGCTCCACACATTAGATGAGTGGACTCGAATTGTTAATTACACAATACATCTTCATTCACAAGCACTGTGCCTCCCGCGCTCACCCAGTGACTATAGACAGGCAAAACACTCCTGTGAGTGGTTGTATCCCCACTTTTTGCGATGTTTGGGTTCATCTGAAGCCCAGAGCTCTAATCAGGACCAGATCAAATTTGACTCTGTGAAGCAGGAATGAAAAGCAGATGTGAATCCATCTGTAAGTCAGGAGTATCTTACTGGCCTGGGACATAACATGCAACTCAGTAATTTAGACCCGAAATATCTGACCCAACCTCACCAAATTGCCTTTGAAGTATATGTTAACACAACAAGAATATTTCTACTTTTACCTCCAGAACACAAAGTCTGGGTCCTTACTTTAGACAAGGGAAGAAAAAGCTTCAATTTGTGCCCTCTCAAGGTCAAACAGGTGACATGCAGGCACAAAGTATTGTTGAAATTTTAAAAAATTAACTGGAGTGACAAGAAAAAAGCTGCATGAGTGAAATATTGTTCACACCAGGCAAGTCAAGAAAATCTTCCCTCACTTGGAATTCGCAGGATTTTATTCATTCTAATCCTCGTTCTGTTCCTCTTACTGCCTCATGTATAAGAATCCAGAGTGATTGAAACTCTGTTTTGTATTTAATATTGTTAGCTCTTTGAGAGTCACAGAATGGGTTTTCTCAATTCTAAAGTTTTATACTATTTTTATTTGCCAACTTCTTTCCATGAATCCAGCTGGGTTTGCTGTGCATTTCAGATAGTACTGAGGCAGCGTTTCCGATGTTATAACAGAACACCACAACTTGGGTGGGGGGTAATCATTGATTGCTCACAGTTTTAGAGGCTAAAAGCCCCAGATCAGGGTCCCAGCAAATTCAGTGTCTGGTAAAGGCCCTCTTCCAGGTTATAGATGGCATCTTCTTGCTATGCCCTCACGTGGTGGGAAGGGCAAGGGGGCTCTCTGGAGCCTCTTTTGTAACAACACTAATCCCATCATGAGGGCTCCTACACCCTCATGTCCAAATCACCTCCCAAAACCTTACCTCCTAACAACATCACTTTGGGGGTTAGGTGTCAACACAGGAATTCTAGAGGGACACAAACATTCAGCAGGCAGCTTTGGAATTTGCACTTCACCATTGTGCACTCTGATGGCCTACAGGTGGCTCCTTCAATATCCAGTCTAGGGAAGAGTACATATTTGCCACGGATGTTCTCAGCCACTGGATCCTAAAAAGCAGAAAACAGCTTTGGGCCCTGAAGTGACACAGGGGACTTCCAGCTGAAGTCCCTTTGTCACCAGCAGCTGCAACCTAGGCTGGGAGGGACAGAGTATCGGAAGTGGTGTCCAGCACCAGCCATGCCTACCACAGTCCTGTCTCCTTAAATCATGGTTCATTTGTGTAAGAAAAATGTGCAAAAATAGAAATGAGACTGATAAAGGAAAACTAATGCCACTTCAGAGATTTCTCAAGATACTGGAGAAACTTCTTAAACATAGGACATTTTTACAAGTTGAGATGTTGGTCAGTCATCCTGCAGCCCTGAAGAAGAACGGCAAGGATGCAGACATAGAAATCAGTAAGTTGAGATGCTCAGTGAGGGGAGCACAGCTGCACAGGCTTCCCTTCATCAGGCTGAGATTGGAAGCAGAGGGACCGACGCCAGGGTACCTCAGGGAGGTGACATCTGAACCGCTTAAAACCTGACCTCCCACTTCTGTATTTTTACTGCTCATATTCAGAATTGAGGGAATGCTACTTCATGTGGGAAAGAAGGAAATACCTCATAAGAGAAACAGACTTTTATTCAAAGCTGGTTTTTCAGAAGGCTCTGTGAGGGCTATGCTCGTGTATGCTGAGTGTGTGCCTCTGTAGTTTTACTTCCCAAATGAGCACAGAAAATAAATGTCCTTTAGCACCAGGGAGAGCCTACCCAGTCTTCACCTCTTGGCCTTGAAATGCATCTCCTACACATACCCAATTCAAGTCTGTAAAGGCCAAACATAAACACACACTTACAAAACATAGATGCTTTCTAGTCCTGCTTCTGCTCTCAAGGGAGTCACACTTTTGAGATACACATACACAATGCAAAAAGAGTTTCTCAGAGGACACACTGTCAATGTCAATCTATCAGAGAGGCCATCCATCCGCTCTATAGCAGCATCTCCCTCCTTCACTTGCTACATCAGCCACCACATCAAACCTCACAGACCTGGTCTATCTGTTGGATTGCTGGTTTCTCTTCAGTGCCCACACCACCACCATCTCTAAGGTTGCAGGCCCCACCAGGACAAAGCCTTACATGTTCACTGCATCTCCAACAGGCTCTGCACTCTTGGCATATAGTAGGAATTCAATATTACTGTTGAATGAATGTATGGATATTTGCAATGGTTACACTGAGAAAAACAAAAAAAGTAAGAAATTAAGAAAGTAAAACTTTTTACTTTTCACTTTGAATTCTATAAAGTTTGATTTTTCTAAATTTATAGTAGGCACATTATGATTTTTAAAACTTTAAAAATGATGAATTCTGGGAATCAGTAACCCTAAATCTAAAAGGTGAACTTTATTGAAAGTGTTTTTAAGGGCCTTGGGCTGACAAAGCAGACTGAGATGGCTTCAGGAACTTCTAGCTGTGCCCCTCAATCCTCTCTCCTCTCTCCTCCCGGAAACATGGCCACGCCCACAATAAGTCCTGACATGGATCTTAAAACATCCCTTTCCTTCAAAGCAAGAAGAAGAGATAGATACGTACAAACTGGAAGGATTTGAGTTTGTGCTTGCAGGTGTCTTCCTGGAGGTCACCGAGCCTGTGACCTTCCCACCCTGGGAGTCGATAACCCCAGGCTCCCTCAGGCGTTCATGGCTGATGTGACCTCAGACAGATGGTAGGGACACCGTGAAAGTGAAGCTACCAGTCTCACACCAGGCCTGAAGCCCACCCACAGTTGCTGGCAGGTAAAGGAATCATCCTTCATGTGGCAAAGAATGATGGCCAGAATTAACACAGCCTAGGAGAATCATGCTGCATATCATTAACATGGATCATTTCCATTTACACCCCATCTAGAAAACTGATGTCGCCTTATTGCAGAGGACTGCATTTCATGGGTTGGTTCTGTTGGGAAAAGCTTTGTAGGAGAAAAAGAGTTGAAATATTAAACAAAGGAAAGGTTCTGAGAAAGGTCAACACTCCACATCCCATTATTGTCCAATGACTCCCCCAAACTCCCCCCAAAAAACATGTCATGAAGGGGCCTTGCTGGAGGCTTCGAGTGTGTGTTCATAAAAGTGTGAGTTTCCAGAGGAAGCAATTAAAGTAATGGGTCAGAAGGAGGTGGTACCACTATCCCTGTGAGTCATTTCTGGGTTGTGTGTAGCAGCCACAAGTTGCAAAATACAAAAGAAAAAAAAGTGCAAGTGGTGTAAGAGACGCCAAAGCCACATTCTAATCCCTTACAGGCAGCAAAATAAAAGGCCACTGAGACCAAATAGTCTGCATGTTTTGTAGGAATCGATTTGGAAAACACAGAAACAAAAGTTTTGGTGAGTTGGGAGTTAGAGGATTCATTTAATGGCTTGATTTTACCAGAAGTGAGTCCACAATGTACCCAATGGCTTAATTTTGATGGAATTGAAGTCTGAAACCTGAGCCCTACCATTCTCAATATTGACTGTTAGGAAGGTGCTCCCTTTCTTACATCCTGGGTTTATAATATCACAGAACTAACAGCCCACCCACCTACCAGAACTCACAAATTCCACCAAGGGCCAGAGGTGTCCCCAGGTCTGCAGATATAGGTTCTGGTGATGTTTGTGGAAGCTCTTTTTTTTTTTTTTTTCTTTTTCTTTTTTTTCCAGAATAGACTATGGAAGTACTGAGAACAACAGAAGGTCAGGGACAAAGCAAGAAACATATATAAAGCTCCTAGTCAGTTAGCCAGGGGCATGGTTTACTGTGTAAGTACCACATATAACTGCAGACCAAGATCAATACTGCAGACCACAGTCAATACTACAGGCCAGGTAGTATCAGTACTACAGATCAGGATCAATACTGTAGACCAGTATCAATACTATAGACTAGGGTCAATACTGCAGATCAATATTGATACTGCAGACCTGGATCAATACTGCAGACCTGGACCAATACTGCTGATCAGGATCAATACTGCAGACCCAGATTAATACTGACTGCTCTGAGCAGCTTCCCATGACCCCTTTTTCTGATGGCCACATACCTTGATCTTTCCCAGGGATGAGTCGTGTGTGCTCTCTGCTTATACAATCCTTGGCTCCTCCTTGGTTTCCTATGTGTGGTGGGGACCAGTGATGAAACTTCATATAAGTTAATTCATTCCTCTCTCCTTCTGGTTAACCTTTCCTACCTGCCAGCTTGTCCCTTCCCCTGCAGGGTGACAGGCTGTGCCTGTGTCCTCAGGAAACATTTTTCACTGACTTGATAGGTTGCCACAAGGACGGTCAGGCTGTTTTAAGATCACATGGCAAATGTTTGTATATAAAACACCAGAATTGCAGGGTGTGACATCAAGGTACTTACTGCTATGACTGTGATAATCATTTAGCACTAATCACAACCATACCTTAACAGGTGGCAACGCTAGCCCAACTGCAAGGTTCACAGATTCAAGATAAGGAAAGATAAAGGAGATCAGGTGGAGGACTAGGAAAGAAACTGAATTCTGGGAGAGGGCAAGGATGTTGATGTTTGGTTGCCCTAGACCAGGGATGTCCAAACTTTTGGCATCTCTGGACCACACCGGAAGAAGAGTTGTCTTGGGCCACACATGAAATACGCAAACACTAATGAAAACTGATGAGCAAAAAAAAAGGTCCTTGCATAATTTTCGTGATATGTGCCACTGCAGGTAAGCAAAAAAGTTCTCATATAATAACTTCAATCATGCAGTGGCCCTTTTGATAATCTTTTAACATCATTGAGCAGGTCCCAAGTTTGTGATCACTAATATAGAAAAAGTACATATCTAAGTAATAAAACTATGTTTTAAGTAAATTTACAATTTTGTATTGGGCTGCATTCATAGCCATACCAGGCCACATGCCACCTGCAGGCCTCAGGTTGGACACCCCTGTCCTAGACAGTCGTGACTTTATGGGTGTCTTCACCCTCCTAACACAAAGCCTTCTCTTCTCTGCTACGTCAGGTTGTGGTTGTGTGATAGAATAACCAACATGTATTTGGTCTTTGCCCCTATTCCTGGCACAGAGCTCCTAAAACCCTTGGAATTTCCTAAGTGATAAGAGAAATAAAGTTGAAGAAGTGTCTCTTGTTACATAAACAAGCCCCGTTCACCCTCTGCTGAGTTTATGCTGAAGTGACTGAGAATAGAGCCTTGTTGCCAAAGAAAGCAGCCAGGGATTAGTGATTAGAGGGTAGGAATTTACATTCCCACCCTCAAGCCCCTCAACTCTTGGGAGGGGAGAGGGGCTAGATATTGAATCACCAATAATCAATGATTTAATCAATCCCATCAAAGTGATAAATCCTCCATAAAAACCCAAGAGGAGGGGGTTCAGAGAGCTTCCTGATGGATCCTTTTGAGGTTTCTCTACTCTTCCAGAGTTCAACCTCCACCTAGCCACTTGATCTACCTGAATTTACTTGAACTCCCTATTTAAAGATCTTTAATATCAGTTAATATAAGATTAACAGATAAACAAGAAAAATATTGCTTTTGCAAGATGGAAAATTATTTCCTCTCATAGCTAACCAATCCAGAGGTAGCTCGTGAAGGCTGGGATGATGGATTTTTGGACAGCAAAGAACCTCAGGCTCTTTCATCATGCTGCTTGGCCATTCTTTGCCCTCTGCCTCATGGTCAAAAATGGCTGCCCAGGAGCCAACCATCACCTCCACACTGCAGACAGGAAATAGGTGGAAAGGGAGGTTTTCACATTCTCTTTTAAAGAAGTCCCATACATTGTTTAGGATTTAGTTTCATGCCATACCAGCTACAAGGAGGGTTCAGAAATGCTGTATTGCACTAAGAAAGAGAAAATGCATCCTGTAAAGCAATGTGTAATCATTGACAACCTCCTTTTTCCTTACTCTTTTCAACCATGTCTCTTAACTGATAAATTAACACCTATTGTGTGTGTGCATGAGCCAGGCACTATATTAAATGCTTCATGTCCATGACTATTTAATCCTCATACAAATCTAGGAGAGAAGTAATCTTAGTTTAGGTAACTCCCAGGACTACCAGCATGCTGCTGATGTAAAGATCTAAACTAGGTGTGTCTCACCCTGAAGCCATTACTGTTCTCATCTGATTCTCACGTGGGTTTGACAACAGACCTGGAACTATCCAGAGATGCACCTAAACCTTCCCACTGTTAAATGCCTGAGGTTTGCCCACAGATTACACAGATCGTAAGGGTCAGATCACAACCCTAGGCACTTGCATATTAAAGATCCCTTACTCACTCTGTATTTTACCTTTTGTTTCTCTTCTTCCTTCTTCTTTTGAATGGGTAAGCTCATTACATGCTGTGGCTTCTCTCTAGTTCAAATCCACACTCCATAACTCACTAGCTTAGGCAGGTCCCTCCTCCTTCTAACAAAATACCTTAGGGATTCAAAGCTATGCCTCATCTTGAGAGTTGATTTCGTACAAGGTTAATAGACTGGGGTATTCTAGATGGTCATAGAGTCTTGCTTAATTGTCACTGAATTGTTTCCTTTTACATGGGAAATCCTTTGTAAAATGTAAGCTTATGTCTCTATTCTGTCTCAATAAACAGAAGTCAGTGAGCCTAATCCAACATTCCTTTAATGGTACCTTGGATCATCATTCCTAATGTAAATCTCATAAACCTTTGAATTAAATAGGGAGTAGGAGTTTATTCTGGGAAGAACCAACGTGAGGATATACACTGGATGAGGTTTCCGAGATCAGCCTACAGCATGACCTATTTGGGGGAGAGCGATTTTGCTCTTTGTTTCTAATTATGGAATGCAACAAACCAGCAAGCACTGGGACTAATTGATCATTCTGATCAGTTGAGTCTGGTTTATTTGAACAGGTGTCCATTTCATCTTGGCCCTTAAACACGTGTAAGAGCCACTTGCTGAAGAGCCCTTACTCAGAGCAGGACAATTTTTCATGTGGCTTTGCATCCAGCTGATGCCAAAGGAAGGACATACAAGACAGATGGCTTCTTCCAGCTGCTACTTTTCTCTTTAGATAACTATAAATAATCTCTAGTATCCCCTCCACTGCAGAGAGCTTTGATCGACATGTTTTCTATTTTCAAACTTTTGTTTGAACAGTCAGCTCGCTCTGTCAGCAGTTCTCTGGAATGTGCCCAGCTGTGTGCATCTGATACAGAACAAGCCTGGGTCATCAACCATGGGCCCTAAGTCAGCATCTAAGAAAGGACATTCAGAGCAAAGATGAACAATACCTGAGTAGACATCTAACGATGGGTATGATAAAGCTCTGGAACCATCCCTCCCTCTCTGAGTACAGAAACATTTATGTAAAATTACATCAAATAAAAGGACTCCCCCTGGTTCCTCGGCCAAATCATCTTTTACTTAGTGTAGTGGCCTGGATATGTAGGATTTGACCTTTTTAAAAGTGCACTGTGAGTTCATCTATCCTTTGACTTAAAAAAAAAAAAAAGATGCAGGTTGAAGAGTGGTAGACACCCATGACTTCTCTAAACCCCCATGATCTGTTCCATCCAGCTGCTGAATATTAATCATAGTGTCATTCAGGCAGCTCAGGAAAGGAGAAGCATTGCTTGAGACTCATTAATGGAGCGATGTAGCTTGGGATGGAATCGGTTCGTCCCCTCTTGGCTAATAACACCATCATTGAGCTAGTGCTCCATAAAACAGGCTCCTTATGACTGTAATAAGATCCCTGGGGACCTCACACCACAAAAGGGCTCAACTTCCCATCATGTTCCATTTTCTAGGAAGACCCCTTTAAGTGAGACTTTTTAAAAATTTGGAAGGAAATTCAGTGAAGAATTTTGGGTGCATCTCCACTAATTACTGAATTGGGTAGAAATTAGGAATTGAAATAGAACTGAAGCCATCCAGACAGAGGAAAAAGAGATAGAGCTTTACGCTGAGTCCTCTGCACAGCTCTACTCCTGCTCACTAATGTTCTGATAGGCTAAGAACATCCTGCTGTGCAATGGGGATACTCAGGACCAACAACGGTGGTTCCTTTCAGATTCCCTTCAAGAGCTGCTACAGTTGGGAGAAAAAAATAACATCTCTAAGCCCAGCCTGTCCTGTGCCCATGTTATGCTGGTAGTCCTATGAGTTGCTAGTTACCTTAATTGAACGAAAAAGTATATGAATATGAATTCATTTTATAGCCATTGGGTCTAAGGGATGGATTTTACAGAGAAGAGAGTCTTTTATCGCAAATTTATGGTCCACTCAAGACACATAACTTGTAAGAGGACTAGTCACCTCAGGGGAGCTGACTGCCTTCTGAAACCTCTGGTCCTCCAACAGGGACTTCCCTTGACATCTGCAGTAGGTAGGAGGCTGTGGGTTAAGAGGACAAGCTCAGACCCAGAGCCAGCACCATCACTGATTCTCTCTGCAAATCACGAGAATTCTGGCCTCTCGGTTATTCCCATCCATAAAATAATCTGCTTGGCTCAGTTATCTCCAAGTAATTCCTTCCAACTCTAGGAGGATCATTTTAATTTATTCTTTTTGGAACACTAATCAAACTGAAGAGTGTGTGACTAGGAAAAGTAGGCTGGAACAGAAGGGGTTAAACCTGAGGCTAAGCAAAATGGCTGGATGTGTCTGCTTTGCTCTCACCTGCATGGGTTCTAGGCTCTGCCATTCCTTTGCTGTGCACTTAGAGTAGAAATTTAATGAGAGGACCCTGTGTGCAGAGGGCAACTCAAATTTTATTTGAACAACCTTCACCCGATGAAGGAATTCACACCAGTAACCCAGAATGAAAGTCACCTAGACTTCATCTTGTCCCTAAGAGAGGGGCCACACTGAGTCCAGTCTGGGCCAGGGAGGTGTTCTCCTGCCAGAAAACACGCTGTTACTTGACACACAGATGACAAAATAAAATTATAAAAGTCATCGTACAATGTGGTACTGTCAGTCTCTTCTGGTACAAATTTATTTTTAACATTCTTCTGGCAAAGCCATGCTACAGATAAAGTCTCTCCCGTCCCTCCCACCTCTCCTTCCAGAAGATATAATTTGAAAGGGCTCATTTCAAACCCTCTGGAAATGAGTTCACTCTGGCCACAGGAATTCCAACTTCGAGGGTAGAGCCCAGATCCCAAGAAGATGTGGCTGAGTTGGTAACAATGAAGGAAGGTCACTCATGCCTCACTGAAATGAAAAGAAAGGTGAAACAGAAATTAAAATTCTCCTATCTCCCTGTACCATCAGCAAGTAGTAACCATAGTAACAGGATGCCTAGAAAACTGGTGAGGGAGAATAAAAACTGAGAAAGAGACCCGCTTGGTCTGGGGACCCTGTGTCTACAGGCCAGTCTAGAAAGCTGTGTGTACCTCTTTTTCGCACCTAGATTTTGGTGGAAGATTTTTTTTCTTTTTTTTCCCCAAAATTACCAGGAACAGAAACAGAACAGAAACCACCTTACAAATAGTATATTGAACAGAAAAGGAAATGAAGACAAGGAAAAGATAAAACATTCCTTACAACACACACACACCCACACCCACATACATACACCAGATTGAAAGAATAACCTCAGTTTTGAAAACAGAGTTAAAGTTTACTAAAAATAGTAATAGCCACAAGTACTTCCAAAAGGATCAGAAATAAAAATCAGGCCACTGCAAACATTTTCAAAAAGGCTCTCTCGTTGTGACACCAATGAGTGTCAGTCACAGAAGACTGCCTGTGGACATGGGCACTGTGCAGGTGCTTGACCACCACAGCCTGGCTGTCCCGTCTCTTCCGGGCTAGGCAGGCTTATCCAGGGGAGAGATCTCAGGAAACCCACCCTTCCCAAGGCTCCCTTTGTAGACTGGGCTTTTAAAACACTACAAAATGCTGGGAAATACATTCTGCTGACTGTAGTTCATGAAGGAGGAGGAACATTTCAGGTTGCAGGAAAGGGATTTGCTCCTCAGGACAGCTGACTGAAAGGACATGAGAAGGGGCCAAGGCTGTTTGAGGATGGAGTGCTGCAGGCAGGAGACCAGATCCTCCGCTGTGGACCAGGCCTCTCTCTCTCGGGTGCCAAACAGGCTTGGTTAAATTTAAGGAAGCAGAGAATGCTGTGTTTATCAGCACACCTTTAGGAGGAGCAGATACGTGACACATTACTTCCCTGAATGTTTCAGCAAGGCTTGCACATCCAAGGCTGTTTTCACCGCAAGAACAGAGCTCAGAGTTGGCCTGTTCACCTTGTGTGGACAGAGGCAGCCCTGGGTCCGTAGGTCTCCGCTCCAAATACTGAAGCCACAGGAAGCTGCCTAGAAATCGGTGGCATCTGTTCCCCTCTGCAAGGTCAGGTCTCTTCTGTAAATATTTGCATCCTTTGGTTAATTAAATGAAGTGTTAATCTAGTCTCATCCTGTGGGAGGCATGCCTGTTTGTTGACTCTGGCTTCTAATCCATAGGCTATATAAAATAGTACAAAATCATTACAAAAGTCAGTGACAATAAAATACAGTGAAAATTACTTCCAAAGAACAAATTTGCTAAACGACTTTTGACCCTTGAAAATTAGGAGAAGTAACTGAAGATAATTAAAAAGGCAAGAAGGATTATTCTATGTAACCAGCAAAGAGTAGATAGGCTACTAGATAAAAGTACACACTTGCAACGACTAAATAGTGCTGTTCTTTTAGCATCTAAAAAGTGCTTTTCTGGCCCTGGCCAGGTGGCTCAGTTGGTTGGAGGGTCATCCTGAACACCAAAAGGTTATGGGTTAGATCCCCAGGTGGGGTGACTATGGGAGGGAACAAATCAGTGTTTCTTTCTCACATCAGTGTTTCTCTCTCTCTCTCTCACCTTCCCTCCCCCTTTCTTCCCTCTCTTTCTAAAATCAATAAAAATGTATCCTTGGGTGAGGATTTTTTAAAAAAACTGTTTTTCTTGATGTCAAAATATAAGAGTTGACCATTGCTTTCCCATTCCAAATCACATTGTTTTAATATGGAAAGAGGATCTAAGAACTTCATTATCTACATGTAGCTCACTGAAAATCAAATGCTTGTTTGTTTGTTTCTGAAAAGCAGAAGTACTCTAATAATTTTTATTAGATGTTATGCAAAGTAGCATAATTTAGTTAAAAGAACTTGATTCTAATTCTAGCTATCTCACCTTCAGCACTTATCTGTGATATCTCTTTCAGGTTGTGCTTCCTTGTTGTAAGTGAAGATATAAAGAAATCAAAAGCTCTGTGACACAAGAAAAAGTGGAAGAGCTGGGTGCATGGGTTGATTGAAAAACAAGAAAATGATGCATTAGATAGAGATGATAAGTAGATGATAGGTGAGTAGGTAAGTAGGCGGATAGATAGATGATAGAAAGATAGATAGGTAGTTAGAGATAGATAGATGATGGATGGATGGATGGATGGATGGATGGATGGATGGATGGATGGGTGGATAGACAGACAGACAATGAACTCCATCGCATGATGACAGACTTTCGTAACAAAAGCTGTCAGCAGTCCTTCTTCAAGATGTAACACCCTTGAAGATGTTACAAGTCTTCAGTATCAGGTAAAATCCCAAATGTCAAGGCTATTATTTGTAATTATAAGCTGAGGCAAAAAGAAAACAGGCCAATAATTCCATTTAAAATATTATTTTTAAAAAAACTACCGATATTTTTAACCAAGTTTTCATGGATGTTTAAACATTTATTTTTGTCTAAAAGGTCACGGTGCATGTGAAAGTGCTCTACTTCACTTCCACCATTCCAGATGTGACCATTTCTAATGAGGGCTTGTAAACATCTGGCAGGAATGGGAAATACTTCTTTTGTCATGTGTGCTGTCTAAGTCAATCTCTTAGTCTGTGCACTGATTCCGCAATGGAGAATAATTACACTCAGCCAAAGAAGGTGGTACTTGCTTTCTGTAGAACTATAGCAGAGGACTGTTTTTCAGGGATAACTTAAAAACTGGATTTCAATGATAATATTTGACTCTTTGAAGGATCTGAGTTTGTTTATCATAGATAGAATTGAACACTTAGAAAGGAGAAAGGAAAATGTACATTTTTCATCAAAATTATTTTCTGACTTTGCAAGGGACTGTACTATGAGTGAATACCACCAAACCCACACAGTCAGGAGCTACAAGCTGGCGACAGAGGCTGAGATTTCCAGTACACTGGAAATTCCTTTTTCATATTTCTTTCACTAGCAGTTAGGAATATAGATTTTATTTTCTATTTTGCATATTTTTCCAAAGACATGGCACACAGGTCTATGCAAAGGTGAAAATATAAATTGACAAATAAGTTTTCATTATTTAGAAGAAATAGATTTAAATTCTGGTAGCACATGAAGATCAATTTAGTTTGTGCACTCAGGAGACTAATATTTAGGGAACTGAATTGATACGTTTTGTAATCTTTCATAAATACCTATGAAAACAAAATTTCAGTGTTTATGAGAACTTTAAGTTGGTCAAACCAAGACAAACTATTACTATTAACAATGTTATCAACTTTCCAAGTAAGACTAAGAAAATAAAAGCTATTTAGCAATCCAGACTGTGTTGGAGGTGGCTTTTGTACACGTGCCCTGAGTGTCACTCAGGCATGCGGACTCTTGATGTGGTGGCCAATTTTATGCCGCTATCTAAACAAATGCTTCAGTCTTGGGAAATGGAGTTTGAATTGCAGATGCCAGTGGGCACTGAACTGAAAGCCTGAGTTACATAAAAATCTGAAAGAGAAGGAAAATATAACCAGTTGGCCTCCCCAGACTTCAGACATCGCTTCATTGGTGGCATCCCTTCTCCATTGACTTTTTACCTGACAGAGGCAGACTGAGACTCACTGTGCCTCCCTACCAGCCATTCCTGTTTCAGATTTAGCAGAACTGGGTAAAGACTAACTACTTCCAAACCTTCTGAAAAAGGCTGTGTGACTGTCCATTTTAAAGAGTCTCCATATCCATCACGGTTTGAGGGTTGGAGTCAAGAGCAAAGGAAGCCATGGGGCCACCTAACTGTGTGGGAGACCGCAAGCAAGCCCAGCAGTGGCTGAGAGAGGGAACCCAGGGATGAAATGTCACCCCAGGATGAAACTAGAGAAATGGAATTTTAGCACAGGTGTTTGTGGAAGCTCTAGAAGCTTCAAAAATGGTGGTTGTCCTGCATTCAAGGCCAGGTAGATTAACGTGGATTCAGGCAACCAGAAGAAAACACACAGAGCCATAGGGATGTGTGACATGCGTTAATACTGGGGTTGGGAGAGACACACACACAGGTGGAAAGTCCTGACTCCATTATATACTAAGTGAACACAAAGCCAGCAAGGTGCCAATATCTGACCTTCTGGTTATGTAACAGAGCTTAATTCTGCACATGAGGGCCCTTGCTCAAGGTTATATGAGTACTGCTGAGTCACAGTCACCTGGACACCCGGGTGAGGGAGTCTGACTCCATCATCCCTACATTCCACCCCTTCAGGGTTCCTCACTGTAAAACCTACATGAGGATGTCTTCCTCAAGGGTCCCTTGGCAAGGAGGGCAGAGCCCTGCACCCAAATGCCACAACAGCAGTACAAAAGCTGCAGCAGCAAGTGACCAAACACAAGCATTACCACCCCAAGCAGCAAGGACCCACTGCCATTCAGTAGATAAGGATGCTCACCATTCTGGCAAGGGATCACCTGTTAGGCATTCGATAGCATGGGTCTCAGAAGCTAATGTCCGTAGAGCTTGGCTAACATTGTGATGGACATCTGGAACGTACACATAGCATTTGGCCCCAACTAGTGATATATCCCACCTCGTGATACAGTAAGCATGTCTAAGGCCACATGATTTTGTAAGGCTAGTTTTATCAATTGATACACTTCCTCATTTAAGAGACTCAAGGAATCAGGAGTTGCATTCAACACACGAGCAGTGTGCAAAGCCAAGGCAGTCACTTTAGAAGCAGTTATTATAGAAGCAGCTTGAGGAGAAAAAATGGTTAATGGGTAGTATCACCCGGGGTTTGCTTTACCCTGTATCATGCCTTAACCACTTCCCAATTCACTAGACAGACCCTGAGAGAGTTTTCTGAACTCAGGCAGACAAATAAGGCCATCCCCAGGTACAATGGCCAGTCTAATTTCTGGGCAAATAAGGCCACCCGTGTGAGCCACACACCCAGAGGGCCCCAGTGGGAACTGCAGCCCATGCATTGTCCTGTGTCTCCCAGTAATGCTTAAGAGTGTGCTTCTGACAGACCTATTGGAGTCCAGCCCACCGGGGCTTGTCCTTTGAGGTTCTCAAGATGGAGGTTGGGGGGCTGGTCCAACCAACTGTATGGCCTCAGCCATGAGCCACCTTGAGTCATCCCATATGGAGTAGCCAACTAGCAGTTGGGGCTGGTCAAACTGTTGCTCCACACCAGCGCAGATGTCAGTCCAGGTTGTGATCCATAAGGAATGTGCACCGTTCCACTGGTGCTATATCCAAGTCCAATGTGCAATGAAAGCCAGAGAGATGCACCATGGGAGGCCAGTAGCCATGCTAAGGGGGATTTCCATGCACATCCAGCACACTGATTGGTTAGTCACTGAGGCATAGGTATGTACCCAGTCAACTAAGGTATTATTAGTTTGTACCCTAGGGACAAAAAGACAGAGCAGTTATTGGAATTAACAATGGCAAATCATGACCCTCAGGCAATATACAAGCAAGTTTCTGGTCAGTCGATAAGACCGTGGCTGGCAGAGGGGGCCTCCCTGGGCACAAATACCATACCTTTCACACCTCAACTTGGGGTTCAGCATCTACTTGCAACAAGAGTAGACAACTCATAATGGGCAATAGGGAAATCACAAAGAGAAAGGAAACCATGGAGAAGTGTTCCATGGCCTGCTGGGCCTGGGTATGTTACCTGCAATATTGGGAGCCATGTCCCAATCACCCAGGACACTATTTGCAAGTTTTTCTCTACCCCTTGTCCAAAAGGGGCAACCGGGGCCACCCAACAATTGTGGGGGGCTTTTATCTCCCAAGGCCTCATCGAAGTGGCCATTGGCCCTCGCTCCAGGCCCTTAGGCAACCAGTACTGCTTCACTGCCATCATCTGTCATGGGGACAACAACGGAATGCGGGGATGCTCAGCATGCACCCGCAGAATAGTTTTTACCAGTTGCACTCACAAGTGGAACACTCCCAGAGTGGTTTGCAGCCACAATCCTTGGAGCACATCAATGCCCAGGATATAATCCTGAACGGAAGACACATAAACAGTATATTCACGGCAGGGCCGGGAGAAGGCAATTGCCCAATACCCAGGGAGAGCCACATGGCATTCACTCCCACACTGTGCCCCCTGTAACCATCAACAGAGGCCTGAGGCCCCAGAAACTTCTCAGGGTTTCCACACAGGAGTAGAATACACTCTGCCCTTGTGTCTACTAGAGCCAGGACTGCTGGACATCTGTAGGGGACCAGTGGATAGCCAATTCCACGTGTAGCCTCTGGTCCCCTCCCAGCCCCTGTAAACGGGTCCCTTGGCCGTCCCCTATTCAAATTACCAAGAGATATTTCCTTCTTCTTCTTGGGAGGTTGGCGCAGCCAGATGGTCTTCCATACACATAGGATGGGCCTCCCAGGTCGCACCCCTGGGTTTCCCTTAGCCTCCTTCTTCTTCTGGGGCCACAGGAAAGGGTCAGCTTTCAACTGTTTCCACACTTCTAAAAAGTAGGTGTTTGGCCTCCCATCAATCTTATATCAATCTACTCCAGCCCCCAAAATATCCACCTACATCTGGATCCTAGTCACCTGCATGGGGTTGCTTTTTGCCTGAGAGACAGAGTAGGCTTAAGACACTGTCCAAACTCCTTTCTACTGCTGTGGAGTCTCTGCCCCCCCCCCCCCAGACTTGCCACCACTGTGGCGACATCATTAATATGGCACTTGACAAACAGAGCCAAAATAGTCATGAGGGACCCAAAAGAGGCAGAGGGGGTGTGCTGCAGCACTAGATCCCACATTCCTGCCGTAAAGCATTCATCACAGGGGCTGTGAATATTGGGATTAAACATGGCCTGGCGCATGCCCAACTCCCACAAGATCTGCACAAAGCCCACATAGGACTGTCATTTACTCATAGTGTCCCACACATCTCCTGCATCAGCCCAGACCATATGGATAGCAGCCATGACCCATTGTAACAGGGCGTGAGATCCTTGCCCACTTCCACTCTGCTGGCTATTTTGCAGCCGCTGGTGCAGGGATGGGTGAGTCATGATGGAAGTCAACTTTTCCATCTCATTATCAGTGCACACAATACTTATCCACCCCTAGATCCCAAATGTGGAGGAGCAATGCTTCCAAGGGCTCCCCTGACCGCTACCCGAACTCCTTTCCCATATCTACTAGCTTGGCCTGCATACAGGGACTGTAGGTAGTGTGCTCAACCATCTGGGTGGGGCCAGCCAGATCCCCCCCCAGGCACCATAGGCTGCTGTGATGAAATACAGAAGATGAAATCTTCTGTATCGCTACTGGGTGCGCCTGCAGGGGACTTGGTTCCTCCTCCCTCTCCTACTAATCTTCCACTAGAATCAGGGGAGGGGGACTGCTGCAACTTCACTCTCCTGCGGTCCTCCTTGAGGGTGTGGACCCAAGCTTCCAAAGCTGCTTCTCTCAGAGTTTTCATAACTTCACTGAATCATGAAATACAGCCTCCATCACAGCTTGCAAAGCTGTAAGAAACACCCAGCCCACAGCCCCTGTGGCCACCTGGGCACTGGGCTTTTCCAGGTTCTCCCCTACTACCTGCAGAGACCTCTCTACCATGTCAGCAGTGCCGCTAACATTGGGCCAGCTCTGAGGGGGCCAGGAGTGGCCCAAACCGCAAGGAGACTTGCCACTGCACGCAACATGCTGGTGACAGGCCATCCCGCTAAACCTCATTCTGGGGGTGCCAATGGCTCCATAAGAGACTGCTACAAATCCTGCTGATGATGTCAAGTGTCCTGCAGGCATTCAAGGCTAGGCAGGTTAACTCAGGATTTGGGCAGCTGGAAGAAAACACGCAAAGCCATGGGATGTCCGACATGCCTTTATTCTGGGGTGGGGCGATCCACACATGCAAGTGGAAAGTCCCAACTCCCTTATATACTAGTGAACACAAAGCCAGCGGGGCTTATCTGACCTCTGGTTATATAACAGAGCTTAATTCTGCACATGCGGACCCTTGCTCAAGGTTATGTGAATGCTGCTGGGTCATAGTTGCCCGGACATCGGGGTGAGGGAGCCTGACTGACTCCATTGTCCCTACAGTGGTGCTATTAGTTCAGGCAGGAAAATAATGGTACATGACGCTTATTTTCTCTTTGTTTGCTCCCCCTAATTACATTCACAGGCACAGCTCTAGAACCAGAAGGGTTCGGCGGAAATGGACTATCACGCTGCCACCTGCCCTTTGTCTGCTCCCTGGTGCCAGGGATCACGCTGCCTGACTGGGATGCTTCATAACACCCAGAAACACCATTGCTCCCATCGGTGGGGACCAGTGCAGGACTGGGACTTTTCAAAGCCTCGGAACAGGCCTCACTCCCTTTATTCGCTTTTGGCAAACTCAGGCTCCTAGTGTCTCAAATGGAGACATGTACCTGTCCTTCTCATTTTGATTCCCAAAGTTTCAATGTTTAGGTCAAAATTAAGATCTAGTTGGAGGAGTAAACATTTTCTTTTATAATTCTTTAATTCAATTCTGTATCTCATGTTTGTGTATAAAGGCCCCAGAACAAAATGGTTTATCAGAAAGGGACCTTCTCAACCTGTCCTCAGGTTGTGTTGAGGATCAAATGGGCAAAAACACCCCGACTCTGGCAGCGCCATGAAGTTACTTATGTAGAGCTTCCTGATTGCTCTTTCCTGGGCAAAGATACCTTCACAAAGTCCGATTGACACGGTCCTCACTATGTCTGCATCCCCAGCATGTGATGTTGGAGGTTTTGCCCTTGCCCAACGTTGAGCAGAAAGTGAGTGAGACCTGAATTCTTGCCAATAAGCTTATCACCTTGGAGGCAACCAGGCTTCAGACAAAGGTAACAAAATGATAATGAAACATCCACATCACAGAGCATAACCTGATCTTTGCCTCAACGCAAAAACCAAGAGTTCTGTTTGACATATGGATCTATACCATACATAACAGTATATAGAGCATAAATAATGGACATTAAGTTCGTTACTACATCCACAAGGTCCTGAGCCTCGAATGGATTAAACTGTGAACTCCTGTAATCAGACCTTCACAGCTAAGAAGGTCTTTAGATTTGCAATGCTAACATAGTCACTTTAGTAATTTCCCAAATTCGGCCCATCACTGAACTGTTCCTGATCTCCAGAGGTGTTCTATAACTACGCCAGATACAGAGCGATATCTGGAAGAAGTTCTTAACTGAAAATAACAGCGAAGGGAAAGAACTCAGTTGTACTTGCTAACTGTTTTTCTTTAAGAAACATATGACTACTAATTATGCATCACTGAATTGTTTTGGAAAATTAAATGTAACCAGAAAATGCAAGTTTTACAGAATGGTCAAATCTGATGTTGCTATATCTCTAGAAAAGACCTCTGTTTTTGTAGTTTATATTGTTTGAGTTTCATCCTAAATTACTTGATCTTTGTATATAACTGACATTCTATTTTTTAAATGAATAAAATCCATGAGAGACAAATTTGCTAGGCTGGACCTCACCTTACAAAATATGCATATTTCTGAGAAGCTTCAGGCCAAATGTATTCTACTTAACATGAATTGAGTCAGTTTTATTATTTCAGGGAACTTGTATGGAATCAGTCAATCAAATAAATGATCATTTTTATCATCATCATCATCACCATCTCCTTATTATCCACTATGAAACTACATCCTTTACAAATTTTATTATTGCATCCACAAACCTGATTTTGTCCCTTTCTGGTAAACTATTTTGTTCTGGGGTCTTTATGCACAAACATGAGTTACAGAATTGAATTAAAGAATTATAAAAGAAAATGTTTACTCCTCCAACTAGATCTTAATTTTGACCTAAACATTGAAACTTTGGGAATCAAAAACTGTTTTTCATGCAAGCTGCTGTCAAGGTACAATAATCCTAAACCACAGCTGGACCTGGCACACCTCAGGTTGGGGTACCACACCCACCTCATCATTTTTTCCAGCACTTTCCTTGGTTTCTATGAAAACACCAGCCGCCCCAGCCAATTATAGAACACAAACCACAGCAAAAGACAGCTGAGTCACAGTTTCCTTCCACTCTTCTCCAGATTGCCACTTCACTTCCAGGGGAAAAAAATCAAAGAACAAATCTTTGCAAACTGCCCTAATCACAGGCTTATGACAAATGACTATATTGTGAAATGGGTTCCTTCTTAAAGTAAGAAGAAATGTACAGCCCATAACTGGGATGAATATACTAAGAAGATACTATTTAACCCAGCAAAAGGAAACAGAAATGTCATTAATTTATCCACTCACCAACGCAGCAGCTCAGATTTGTAAAACATCACATAGAAGATGGAATCCAAGATTCACCCTCCGGTGCCTGACTCACTGCTCGCTCTCTCTCTCTCTCTCTCTCTCTCTCTCTCTCTCTCTCTCTCTCTCTGGTGTCTTGTCTACTTAATCATGATAGAATAAAATCCATGCACGCCTGCATGAGTCCTCATAGGAAGATGCTCACTGGGTAGCTGCTAATGTTAGGAAGTACTTACTATTAAAAACACTACTCATATTAGATGATACATTTTCACACACACATAAAGATAGGAGAGGAAGGAAGATGATTAAAAAAAACCCTATTGAAATTTTAAAAAGTACTCAAGTAAATATATTTTACATATTTTACATATTTTTAGTTCTAATTTTTTTTATTTTAATTGTTGTTCTTGTACAGTTTTCTGTCTTTTATTCCCATCCCAGCCCACCGCCCCAGCCCTCCCCACCTCCCTCCCATTTCCACCCCCTCTAGTTTTTGTCCATGTGTCCTTTATATTTGTTGCTCCAAACCCTTCCCCTTTTCCCCTGAAATTCCCTCCCCTCTCCCCTCTGGTGACTGTCAGCGTGTTCTCAATTTCAGTGTCTTTAGTTATATTATGCTTGTTTGTTTGTTTTGTTGATTAGGTTCCTGTTAAAGGTGAGATCATATGGTATTTGTCTCTCACCTCCTGGCTTATTTCACTTAGCATAATGCTCTCCAGTTCCATCCATGCTGTCACGAAGGGTAGGAGCTCCTTCTTTCTTTCTGCTGCATAGAATTCCATTGTGTAAATGCACCATAGTTTCTTGA
Organism: Anoura caudifer; assembly: GCA_004027475.1. Lineage (NCBI taxonomy): Eukaryota > Metazoa > Chordata > Mammalia > Chiroptera > Phyllostomidae > Anoura > Anoura caudifer. The sequence goes on along the minus strand of PVKU01005139.1, from coordinate 21,183 downwards.
TCCAGTCATTTACTGATGAGCAATAGATGTGATTCAATCACTTTTTATTTTTAGGGAAAATAACTCAGATGTAAGAACCCTATGTGTATATTGCTTGGAAACTATTGCATTATTATCAGTGTCTGTGAAACTCTTTTGATCAGATTTTATATCATGATTAGTACACATACACACAACTATATAAAAGTTCATGAGAGCCCTGGCCAGGTGACTTGAGTGGTTGGAGCATCATCCTATGGACTGAAAGGCTGCAGTTGAATCCCTGGCCAGGGCACCTACCTAGTTTGTGGGTTCCATCCCCAGCTGGAACATGTATGGGAAGCAACGAATTGAAGCAACCAATTGATATTTCTCTCTCCCTCCCTTCTTCTCTCTCTAAAATCAATGACATATCCTCAGGTGAAGATTTAAAAAAAAGTTCATGAGACAATACTTTATTATGTTGTTGCACATAAATATTTTCTATCCTGCTTCCTTCCTTCCCCCTTTCCTCTCCCCTACCTCTTCTCTCTTCCTCAGCTTCTATAGAGGCCCACTAAATTGATTTCATGAACTTAATGGGTCATGACTCACAATTTGATGAACGCGTCACTAAATGAATCATTGACTGGACGGAGGCTGCACGTAGATTGCTCATTGCTGTGGCTGGTGGTGGAATACATGCCAGCGGGAAGGCATAGGCCTCCTCTGACTCTCAGCAAGGCTCTTTGGATGTCTAGTCTGTCCTGAGTGGACTAGGGAAACTCAGTTCACATGGAGAAGGCAGAGAGACTGGAAGCAGAGATGATGGCAAGGACATTTATTAGGCTGTCAGTGGCTTAGTAGGCATCTGGAAGGGCCCCAGATAGACTCGCACCCTTGCAAACCCGGACTGGAAAGTGGGCCTTTGGTATTCAAGCAGGACGCATCCCCACTGACTTCCTCCTGGCCCTGTCTCTGCTTTATCTACATCAGCAGCCCTGCATTTTCACAGCAACTGCACTTGGCAAATGTTTGTCTTGTATATAGGACATTCAGAAGTTAATAATGAGCCTTATTTCAGAAAAGCCGTGTCATAGCATGGAGATGCATTCATTTCTGCGTTGAGACTGCCATGTGCCCTCCCAGCCTCCATCTGAGATAGAAAGTCAAGGTAAAGGCTCCACGACCCCGAGGGGGAACACTTCAGCACTTGAGTCCAGTGGGCCTCAGCTTTCAGGCCCAGGCATGTCCTCCAGTGACTGGAGGGGTCACCCCGTGCTCACATGTCTGTCTCCACAGCACAGGCATGCAGAGAACACAGACGCAAAACTTTTAGTGGAGCAAAAACATAGATGCTCACGTGCTTTTCTAAAACATTTGTTTCTTCAAGGATAGACCTGGGAGGATGGCATGCCAAGTGAAATAAGCCAGACACAGAAAGAAAACACTTACAGGAGGATCTAAAGCAGGGAACTCACAGAACCAGATGAGGAAAATGGTGGTTGCCAGGGGTTGTGGGAGGAGGACATGGGAACATGTTATAAAAAGGGAGCAAACTTCCAGTTATTCAATGAATAAGTTCTGGGGATCCAATGCACAGCATGGTGACAATAGTTAATACTACATTGTTTACCTGAAACTTGCTAAGAGTATATCTAAAATTTTCTCATCATTTTAAAAAAAGTGGTAACTACTATAGTTTTTTTTTTCTAACTATTTAAATAGTACTTCAAAAAAATGTACTTCACTTTTTATAAGAAAAATATAATCCATTAAATGGACCATGTTTTCTACAAATTAAACAATAGTATTAGCCTTTCATTATTGTATAAAACTATTTATAATTCTAACAAAAGTATATCAGATTTTATTATGACCTTTTTTGTATCCAGCTGCAAACACATTTATGCATATATCCTTGTTAATACCCAAGTTAAAGCCAAAAAATAAAATACAGAAAGGCAACAAGAAAAAAAATTCAGAAAAAGTGGTAACTATGTGAGGTGATGGATGCGTTAATTAACTTGATTGCGGTAATCATTTCATAACAATACATATATCAAATCATCACATCGTGTGCCTCAAATATATAAAATTTTATTTGTCACTTGTACCTCAGTAAACTTGGAAATACCATTTATTTCTGTTCTTTTGATTGAAATGGTCAGAAGGAAAACCATTTGGTATGTTTGCATTTCATTACTGTAACAACCACATGGAGATGACACTTTTAAAATGTCCACATCTCATTCATTGAGAATTGAGACCAGGGAAAAAACTGTTAGCAGGTTTTACATTCCCCTGACTTAAGGAGCTAAAATTCAGTGTGAAGCTGACGGTGATCTGGGAAGACATCTGGATGCTTCTCACACATGAAGACAGATTCTGTTTCCAACAACCCCAGAGGACAGGTGTGCTTACTTTCTGAAGCTGCTTCTGTCCCTCCTGTCCTGTCTGTCCCATCCCCTGGTTCTCATAAAACACTAAATCAGAAGGAAGGCCAGCCCATCAGCTCTGAGTGGTCCCCATTGCTAGGGGACAGGAATGAGACTGTACACTTCTGTTTCTCATCTAAGCCACAGTCACCAGACTTCTGACCTTTACTTATTGAGTTTACTGGACATCCAGATGAATAATAAAACTGCCTTTTACATCAGAAAGGTCAAATCAAGATTAAGCTAGCTATAGAAGCACAAAGGTCTATCCCCATCAAAGCTCGCAACACACTTGTGATGTTTGGCTTCTTTTCTCCTTGTGAATAAGATACGGTTTATAGAACAGGGGCCCTTCATAGATTTGTTAAATTAAGGAATTCATTAGAAATAAAGCAATTAATATCTCTCCACATCATGCTCTCATTGTACTGCAGAGTATTACATGTCTATCCTAATTTCTCTTGCCTTAAGATTTTAACATAATGAAGTCTGTCCAGAAAAGGTCCAGCCATTGTTAATATAACAAGCATGGTTTGCATGATATTGATGCAACCTGGCAGCCAAGGAGAAATGTGCATGCATGAACAATGATGACTTCACTGTACTAGTCCATGGGGGTGGTAGTCATCGCTGAGTGAGCATGTGTACTGTGTGGCTGTTGCATTCAAAATGACTGAATGAGCAGAGCAACAGATCTGCATCAAATTGCGTATTAAGCTTGAAAATTCCTCCTCAGAAACTATTGGGATGACTCAGAGGGCTTCAGCTGTAGGCAACTGGTGATTGGCAGCTTCTTCATGACAATGGGCCCACTCATGCATCAGGTGGCCTGCAGAAGTTTTTGGTGAAACATCAAATCACCTAGGTGACTCAGCCCTCCAACAGCCCAGATTTGATGCCCTGTGCCTTCTGGCCTTTCCTAAAACTAAAATCATCTTTGAAAGGGAAAGGATTTCAGACCATCAATGAGATTCAGGCAAATATCATGGGGCAGCTGATGGCAATTGGGAGAACTGTGTGAAGTCCCAAGGTACCTACTTTGAAGGCAGCTGAGGTGTCATTGTCCTATGTACAATGTTTTTTATATCTTGTTTCTTCTTCAATAAATCTGTCTATTTTACTTTGTACATGGCTGGATACTTTATGGACAGACCTTATATTGTCATGCTTATTTTTATGTGTCATCCTGATGAGGCTAAGGGATGTTCAGAGAGCTGGTAAAAACGTTTCTGGGAGTGTCCAGGAGGGTGTTTCTGAAAGAGATTAGTATTTGAATCAGTGGACCGAGTAAAGGAGATAGCGCTCCCACATGCAGGTAGGCGTCATCCAGCCCATGAGGGTCTGAACAGAACAAAAAAAGCAGAGAAAGGGAAGATTTGTTCTCTCTAAGCTGGGATGTCCATCTTTCCTGCCCTTGGACATCAGTGGTCCTGGTTCAGACTGAACTGCCCTGCAGGTTTCCTGCATCTCCAGCTGGGGGTGGCAGATGATGGGACTTCTCAGCCTCTATAACCATGTAAGTCAATTTCTATTATAAACCTCCTTCAGTATCTATCTGTCCTATTGGTTCTATTTCTCTGGAGAACCCTGGTGGATACACATATAAACCCTTGCATCCCATGACTGTACACACTCCTACCAAGAAGGAAGAATGGTTTGTCCATCTCTCTACTTCCCATAGCTGTGCACCCCACCTAATACAGGCCCAGTATGTGTTCAATAAACTGAACTAAAATTCTTTTTTTAAATCCTCAACTGAGGATATGTTTATTGATTTGAGAGAGAGAGAGAAACAGAGAGAGAGAGACATCTATGTGAGAGAGTAACATCAATCAGTTGTGTCTTGACTGTGCTCCCACTGGGGATCAAACCCACAACCTAAGTATGTGCCCTGAACGGGAATGGAACACACAAACTTTTTGGTGCATGAGACCACACTTCAACTGAGCCACCCAACCAGAGCTGAAATATTGTATTTTAAAAGCCAGAAGCTGCATTTTCCCAACTCTTTCACAAAATCTCTTTTAATATCCTCATCTGATATCAGGTGAACATCTATAATATAACAAAATGGATATTCAGTGTGGCTGCTCTTCGCTCTTGATTTCTGGGGAGCAATGGCTTTTATTTACGCCACATGTAAAAGTCAGAATTCCACACCGATCGTGGCCTTTGTGAGCTCAAAACTGCAACATCAGCCAATGAGGTTGGACAGTTGACAAACATTAACTAGAATAGTAGTAATGTGGCAATGAGAATATCGCAAGCCAGTCAGCCCCAATAGCTGTGTGCGTGCCTTCTTGTGCCCATTGTGGTAAGGAACTGTGAATGCTCGCCCCCACCTCCTCATGTCATTTGTGCTCCATCACCACTCACTGATCGCCTGCATCACTCTTGGGTTCATCTGTGCCTGTCGGACTTATCCTGTCTATGGTAGCAAAAGAGGCCCTAGAGAAATTACAAAGCCTGCTGGATTAGCCTTGACACCCACCCCCACACTCCTTACCTAATGCCTTTCTGTGGGTTGGTGATATCTGGAAGCCCCTCCAGCTCTACAGTTTTTGAGTCAAGTCCTGGCCCTTGTTCTCCAAGCTGACTTCTCCCAGGTCCATACCCACCATTACGCTCGTTACCATCAAAGACAGACAGCTACTCACATTCAGCTGCAAACTGCAGCAGGTCTTCTGAGCCATCACTTCAACTGTGACTTTTAGTCCCCAATGTCTCCTTGGGATCCCTTTTCTCTTGGTGACTTAATCCAACCCCACATGTCCTCATGTGCCTTTTGAAGACTTGATCTCTGTGTTCCGTGTGGCTTGGCACTCCATGATTTGGGTGCTTTTCCTAGGTTTTCCCATCACACAGTGACTGATGGGGAATTTCGTGCCCCAGTTCCCACGCTGCAGCATCCCAGCCCTCTTCCAGTCCCCATGGAAGAAGGGAAGATTATAATTCCATCCCCAAGTAGTTGCTATTATCTAGTGAGCAATTTGTGCTGCGGACCATAGTTTCTAAAGACTTAATGTTTTGGTTCAAAGGAGTAAATTATCTAGTGGAACTGTCTGGCAGATAGATTTTCAACAGTAATCAATGTACCTTTGGTACATCTACAGAGCTAAAGTTAGCTCTGTAGAGTCCAGTACTTCTGCAGTTAGGTCCCTCCTCTTAAACAGGGTATAAGAATTAGGTCAACAAATGGAAAAGCTTTGCAAAACTGAGTGGTTGAAAGTGACCTAGTTCTAGGCATCATAACAAGATTAAAAGGTTAAAAAAGAAAAAAAAAACTTGTAGCCTCTTTAAGTACTTAGAGACTAGCATCTCATCAAGATTCTGTCAAAAGATTCCATTTATCGTGAAAGTTGAGGAACACATTACTGGACCTGACAGCAGATTAAGGCTATTAGGAACATTTGCTAAAATAAACAAGGTACTTGTGCCCTGCAGGAATGGTGAGACTGCCCATAATCACCAAATGAAACAAGTGGAGAGCAGGGTGAAGCCAGTAATCATCAAGCTTACAAAAAGTACCCTGCAGGCAGTAACCTAACCCACACATAAAGAGAGGATACACTTTCATTTACAGATATTAAAAGAAGTAATAACAAGGACGTGTGAATATAAAACCTCATCAAACAAAGAAGTCTGGTTAACCCAGGAATTGGGTCCATATGTGTTATTTGAAAGGGCCTTTGTTAAACTCATAAGGCAGCTGGTGGCTTTCCTAAACGTCACACTTAGGAAGGAGCAGAGCACGTAAACAGCTGGGGATCTGTCAGGATTCTTGCCTTCTTGGCCACCACAAGGAATCCTGAGATGCCCTTGGAGTACCTACTGGCTTGAGCATCTTCTATCAGCTAGAAAAGTACCAGATATTCACCAGGACCACCGCTACCTCTTATCCCACTCCAAAAACAATGTCATATAAAAAAGGTGAAAGTGACATGAGCTGCACTAAGGGATGGCATTGTGGATCCACACGAGGTGGGTGTGCTCCAGGTGTCCGATTGACCGAGGCACCAGGGCACGGTGGCAGGAATCTGGATCAGGGATAGACCTGGAAGTGTGTTTCTGGCTATGCTGGGTAGTCAACTCACAGTCAAGCCAACTTCTTGGGGAAAGTTTTATGATTCTAAGTACAGGAGGTATTTGGTGCTATGTGGACAAAATATTGATATTTGAAAGGTGTGTTTTGTGTTTTCACTTGAAATGTTATTATAGACACAGTTGTATTATATCATCTTAGCAAATTATTTCATTCCTTTAACTTTCCTTTCACATGTTTCCCTCTTAGTTTGTTAACTAAGACATCAGGAAGTCTCTCCATAAATCAGTTTAACCTGTAAGCAGTATGGATATTTCATCAGCTTTCTAACGTCTGGTGGAACCATGAGGGGTAGAATCATCTGCATTTTCATTAATTCATTCAATGGCATTGGGGGGTTGGGGATGGAGGATGCCTGTGAAGTCACAGAAGTTTCCAGCCTGGGTCACTTGCATGATTCTATTAAAAGTTATAAATAGCCCTGGCTGGTGTAGCTCCGTGGATTGAGCTTGGGCTGTGAACCAAAGGGTCACTGGTTCAATTCCCAGCCAGAGTGCAAGCCTGGGTTGCAGGCCAGGTCCCCAGTAGGTACACGCCAGAGGCAACCACACATTGATGTTTCTCTCCTCTCTTTCTCCCTCCCTTCCCCCCTCTCTAAAAATAAATAAAATAAAAACCTTAAAAAAAGATTTTAAAAGTTATAAATATGTGTTTTTTAAACTACAGGAGCATGATGCCTGCTGTTAGTGGGCTACTTCAAAGTTCACAGTGTCTCAATCATTTTTCACCAATGTTGAAGTTAGTGATGAGGAAATGCCTCACTTTATTCGGCTTCTTTAGGTGAGGGCATCGTCTGGGATCTCCAGGAGATAGTTGGTGGTCAGACTGAAGGACTCCTGCAGAAGGTCCCTGTTCAGCAGACCCCCATGAGGACCCCAGGCCTAGCGGGGAAGATCACCCAGGATGGGTTTTCCCCACAAGATAACTTAAGACTCACTGTGGGAGGTGTCCAAACTTTTGGCATCTCTGGACCACACTGGAAGAAGAGTTGTCTCGGGAAACACATTAAATACATTGTGACATGCAATAAAAAAAACTCATAATGTTTTAAGTAAATTTATGATTTTGCGTTGGGCCACATTCACAGCCCTCCTGGGCCACCCCTGGTAGACCATCCTATCCCAACCCATCAGAACTCTGGTCAGTGACCGAACCAAATGGAAAGTCAGCCAGTAAGTATTTAGAGCTTTATGGTTCAAAAATGGCCCTCTGAGCCTGTGATGAAATGTGGTGAGGGCAGCATAGGGCTCTCCTTACGCATGACCATGGGTCCTCCTCTCAAGATTCCTGGGAAACCCACCCACCCATCTGAGCACCCCCTCCTCCTCCTTCATAGCTCCTTGACTCTCCCCCTCTGCACGTTGTCTCCCTCCCTCCCCACCTCACCCAAAGCACATGTGTGCAATACACACAACACACACAATACCCGCATATACCCATGCAATACCCACACACACGTCAGGCTCTCGGCAAACTGGGCTGCCATCCTTTTCAAAGAATGCTGGGATGGCGGACTGGCTGGACTAGAAGAGGAGCAGCGAATCCTGGGTCAGAGTGATGGCCTGGCTCTGCCCCTCCAGCCTCTTCCTTCCTCCACACATTGGGCTCTCTCCCTCATTCCCTCTTCCAAGATAATACGGGTTGTTCCACAGTGTTCTCTTTACACAGTGAGTCGTGGCTTGCAGAGCCAGGCTGTTTTGTGTAAAACTGATTCTGTGTGTGTGTGCCTATGGGAATGAGCATGTGTGAGCCTTTGTGTGTGTGTACGTGAGTCTCACAGGCAAGATCCCAAGGTTAGCGGCTGAGCACATAGAACTTGAGGCTCTCACGAGCACTTTGAATATGAAAAGACAAATTTGTACAATATCAGTGCATGAGTCATTTGCAGCTCACTAATTGTCTATTTTATTTTAATGCTAATGCTTCAGGAACATGCAGTAAATTGACATAATAACAGAGTCGGAGGCATTCTCAGCACACATGCCATTTGGAGCCCTAACAAGCCTGGTTTTATTCCACACACAGAGGCATGGGCTGGTAGGGTCTCCAAATAAATGAGGACTGCTGGAGACTGGCTGGTCTCAGAAACAGCAGGACAACAGACCATGTAAGACTCCCGTTACCATGGTAACGTGGGGGCTCACCACCAGCATCACAAGGATACATCACCAATTTAGTGCTCTACTAAACACAAAATGATGCCTCCCTTAATGACGTTGGGCTGTGGTTCCTAGAAATATGGGGCCGAACTACAGAATGAGATGACAGAAAAGGAATCTCCATTTATTGTGCAGAGTGGCTTGGTTTCCACCACGCGCCAGTCAGCCCGCAGTTGTTTGTGATCACTCTTAATCAGAAGCTGTTTGGCAAATCACGTTTGCAGCCTTTGGTGGCAATGCTCCAGACCTGGGTCAGGTGTCTCCAACTCACAAGCTGATTGAAGAACTGTGGCTGGTAAATCACACAAACCATTCTGTTTCGGTCACGCTGGACCATCGTTTCTGCACGTGAGGGGGCAGGAGGATGAGGCAGAGTCTGTGTACCTGTGTATGGTGACCTGAAGCCCCCACGAGCAGCAGCTTAGAAACAACAGCAAATGTCAGTCTTGCCCAGACTGACTCCACGTTCACTCCCAGCTGATTTACGCCTCCTGGGAGGGAAGCACCCCACTTCCCACCTCCTGCTCTGGCCCTTTGTCCCAAACTCATTTTCATTTTATCTGGGTTGGGTCAGAAAACAGCCTATTCAGCAAAGCCCCACTGGCTTCCTTCTGTTGTAAGTGCAGAATCCTACTCCTCCACCTACAGTGGAGCCAACGACAGGCAGTGGGAGCAACTGCGGAGCCTGGCCCTCACCTTGGCTGTTTCCTAGGAGTCATCCTTCCTGTGTCTCCAGCGGTCCCTCTCGTTCCAGCAACTCTGGCCACCTGAAGGATGGGGACTCGGGGTTGGGGGAGTCTGAGTGCAGGGCAAAGAGCATGGGTCTTGGAGCCAAACAGACCCCATGTTTGAAAATCACATTGACTTGTAGTTTGGCTGTTACTGAGACACAAAATCACTCTGAGCCGCCACTTTCTCACCAGTGAAACGCAGATAGGTTGTCCAAGAAGCAACTGAGAGACATGAGAAAAGCACGTGGCCTCCTAACCATACCACAAAGTCCCCAGATCATGTGCCTGTCTGATCCTGTTGGTCCTTGTTTTATTTTTGGTGACTTCTTATCTGCCCCAAGCTACCCCCAAGAGTCAAGAATCAATGGGACAGTGAGACAGGGCTGCACAGAAGGGGTGAACCTACCCACCTGTGCCCAGATGCATCATATGAGATAAGTATGGCTAGGAGAAAGGACACAGACATTGGGCATGGTCACAAAGCAAAGCAGTGAGAGAAGGCTGCACATTTTCTTGGGCGTGCTGAAGGAACTCGAAAAGGGCAGTGTTTTGCTGTTCAGAATCAGTTTTCTTAACTATGGAATCGCTTTATTCTATTTCCCCTACTAATTGCTGTCTTTTCACTATTAGAAAGGATAGCCTCCTTGCAATCTAGTAAATCTCTCCTGTGTGTGTTCACAGGTTCGTAGGAAGGCAGTGGCTTCCATTCTGGGGATGACAGCGACACCTCCTGGATCAGTGGGGAACACACCACACCTCTGGTAGCTGGAGTTCCCTCAAGGAGCAGGGCATACAAGCCCTGTCCTTACAGTTACCTGACACACTTGCAACATTATTTAATTGTGGCAGGTGAACATCTAGATGCAAATGTGCATGTCAGAGACGACAACAAGTCCCCAGGTCCTGGAAACGTTGGCTGTCCTATGCAGACCCTCTCCACGCACAATTGCAGCACAGCCTGGCCCATGTCCTCATTCTCCTTGCCCTATCCTGGATGAGAGGGAATCACACAGCATCCCAAGGCAGAGAGGAAACTGCCTGTGGTTCCCCCTCCTGCTCTGAAATGGAAAAAGAGGTTTTTCTTGGTGTTCTGGAATTCTCACTGTAGAGGAAAGAATAAATTTTGTGTTTTCAACATTTCCCTAAATGACAAGTGTTGATATGTTGAATCCATTTTCCCTCCATCCAAGAAAAAGGAAAAATAAACTGATACCTTGTGACGAAAAGGCTCGGATGGGTGTCTGGCTGAGATGGTGAAGCTGCACAGCAGGAGGCCCTCCTGCGCAGCCTTGGAACTGTGGTAGGGCCTTGGCAGGGTGGGCTCTGTGTGTGTAGGAGAATGCCAGGAAGCATAGGTCCCCAGGCACAGAAATGACACCCTCTGTATTTTCCTGGGGGCCGGCCTTGTTTTTCCAGCAGTGGCATCTACTTCGCTCTAAGGAAGAACTCCTGTGTGATGACCTACCCATCACTTCTCTTTCCCAGTCCTCTCCCTACAGAGTTGGGCAACTAGGTCTCAGATTGCCAGCTCAGGCAGGCAGACACTGTGCCCTTAGCTCCACAGGCCCTATGCCCTTTGGGGACTGTCTTATCGGTGCAGTTCAGGGGATCCTCTGCTGGTGATGAAATCCATGCCTGCAGTCAGGAGACCTGTACTTAGGTGCAAACCCATCCAAGGACAAGGACGATGGCTGGGAACAGGAGGTGTCACATGCAGCCCCTCTGCTCTGGCCATTCCTGAAAGGACAGATGCTCTTCCCACGGTACCTGATGATGGGAGGAAAATGGTGCTGAAGGATTACCCCACTGCACAGAGTTTCTTTTGGAAATGTACTTTCTTCCTGTAAGGCCAAGATTCCACTTCCACACCAAAGCACCGGTTTCTGTGCAATGGTCATTTCCTGTGCTCAGGTCAGCAGTGACAATGAGCATTGTGGGGTCCAGCTCCAGCCATATGCTGGTTGCATCTCAGGTGCCTGCTCTGCTGCAGACTCACCAGAGTATCCATCCCCAGGCATGGCCAGAACTTCCATCCTCTGGAGCTCAGAATCGCTGCCAAATCCACTCGCAGGCACCAGTTCTGGCCCAAGGTAGGGCTGGAGATGTCTACTGGAGTCCTCCATTTCTCTGTAATTCTCCAGTTAAGATGGAAGTCATGAAATCATTATTTTTCCATTTCAAAAATGGACTATGACCATCCTGCTTGATGGGAGGCTGTCTGCAGCAGAATGAAGGCACTCTCAACTGGTACTAAAACAAAAAACAAACTAAACAGAAGCATTGTAACCATTCTCTGCACAGAATCCAGAATCTGCTTAGAATCCACAGTGCCACACCTCCACCAGTGTCCCCTCTGCCCACTCCTAATGGTGGTTTCTGGGATGTAGCTGCCCTGAACTAGATCTGGACTCAACCCTTCACCTGCTCTGGGTCACCTCTCAGCCCTGAGTTCAACTCTTTATCCATTGTGTCCAACTTGGCCTCCTATGAGTGGTCCCCTCTAATCATGCTGCTGTACACAGAATTTATCTGCACCCAGCAGTATGGATGTGTGGGGGCTGTAGGTGGTCCTGGATCCTAGGAGTGGTCTTTACCTGGCTGACGCGGACTCTCTCTGCTTTGTCATTGACTGAACACGTGACCCACTGAATGCAGCATCTGGGGAACCTGGAGAACATCAAGCTCACTACTTGTGCTTGTTGCTGAAAACTTGTTCCATGGTGAAGAAATGCAGCAGATACCAGGTACACAAACTCATCATCAAGCATGAGTCATACATGTCTCAGGACATAGTGGGATCACATCAGGAGTGGGACACTTGCCCTAAATGTGACTTGGCCTGCAGCCTGGGCAGTACCGTTTGTTAAAAAAAGATTAGATTCTATAAATAACTGTCCCTCATCCTAGAAGTGGTATGGCTCATGAATGATGCAGGAGCTTGGGTCTGCCCTTCAGATCAGAAAACGTGTGTCCCTGGTCTCAAGACAGAGAGAGTGTCCTCTCTATCCCCTTTTCATTCCCGGCTTAGAACAGCCTGGCTCGTCCTGAGATCATCCTCCCTGAGCTGACACTCCCTTCCCGTGATTCCTCTCTCCTCCTCAGAGGGAAGGTGGCCCTGGCAGGAAGTCTTCTCCCCCAGTGACTCTGCCCTCCTCAGGGCTTGCCACCCTCCAGCTCAAGGGGTCACACAGTGATGGGAAGGGGAGCACTTGACCCACGAGTGACCTCCATCATGGCATTACGCACCCTGACTAAAGAGGTGCCCCTTTTAACCCGAGCTTGGGGATCCCAGCCCACCTTGAGCCAGCATTCAGGTCAGGAAAGCCCCACCCCTCCAAAGACAGAGCCAGCAGCCTGGTTTGCAGACACTCTGGTGCTCTGCTTGCTGACGGCCCTAGGGCCTGATGGAGAATGAAGGTGCCCATCTTTCAGGAACTAGGTCCTGACCTTTACCGGTAAAATCATGTTAAAGGAATGAGTAAATGAATGAAGGAATGAGTGAGTGAACAGATGAATGAATAAAACAGATGAAGCATTAAGTGAACAAGTGAATAAACAAGCCAAGAGAAGACAAACAATCCATTTAAAAAATGGGCAAAGGACCTGAATAGATACTACAAAGAGGACATACAGATGGCCAATAGTCATACGAAAATATGCTCGACATCACTAACCATCGGAGAGATGCAAATTAAAACCACAATGAGATATCACCTCACACCTATCAAAATGGCTATCATCAATAAATCAACAAACAACAAGTGCTGGTGAGGTTGTGGAGAAAAGGGAACCCTAGTGCACTGTTGGTGGGAATGCAGACTAGCGCAGCCACTGTGGAAAACAATGTGGAGTTACCTCAAAAAAACTAAAAATAGAACCGCCTTTTGACCCAGTGATCCCACTTCTGGGAATATATCCTAAGAATACCTAGCCACCAATCAAAATGAATATATCCATCCCTATGTTGATAGCAGTGTTTTTTCTAATAGTCAAGAATTCTAAACAGCCCTAATGCCCATCAGTAAATGAGTGGATTAAAAATACTGTGGTACATTTATACAATAGAATACTATGAGACTATAAAAAAGAAGGAATTATTACCTTTTGTGACAGCATGAAGGGAACTGGAGAGCTCTAGGTCATCGTGAACAAACGGAATTCATTCATGGCCACGTCTTGAAAATAGGTTTCTCTTCCTGTGTAACCAAGTCCGCTCACTTGGTGAATTCACATATACCTAAGTACTTTGAATTTCACCTCAAATAGTCCTCACCACGTGTACAGGGTGCATGTAAGGGATAGGCCTTCCTAACAACCCAGACCCAACAACCCCTCTCACTAGAATGTCAACCCTGTGGACACAGAGACCCTGCTGGTCTTATCTCCTGCTATGCCTGGGACACAGTAAGCGTTCAATAAACATTTGTTGAGCGACTGCCCAACACAAAGGTAAGCCTGTGCTTGATCAGTAGGACCTCACACAAACTCATTTCCAGGCATGAAGCTCTTTGCAGAAAACATGATGTCTATAGAACACAGTCCCTCTGTAGAACACAGACAGGCACCCTCTGTCCCTAAACCTTTAAGTCAAACCCCATAGGTCTCACAACAGATATTTTTTAACTTAGAAAAAGAATGACAGATCTCTGCTTTCTGGAAATAATGTGCTAGTTTGGAAAACCAGCCCACACTACAAATCTCAAGGTTCTGGAGTATCTCTGTGGAAGGTGAGTCAGTATCATCACGATGGTCACTGTGGTTTGAGGGGAACTGAGGTCTCCAAACAAGCAACATGGGTCATTTTATGGGGTGACTTGCTTGTGCCTTCTTGGCAGAAGTGCACTTCTCTGGGATTTCCTGTTAAGTAATTTCAATGGGCAGAGGGAGGAAAGAATAGGTTGAGTGTGGATGAAACAAAATCAGCCATGAACAGTACAGAGAACTGACTGTTAAGTGCATGGGTCTTAAAATTCTACTTGTGCATGTTCTTGTCTGAAATTTTCCATATAAAAGTTTGTTTTTACTTACATCTGTCTCCAGAGTAGTGCCAGCAACTCGCACCTTTAGGGTAGCAACACATCACACTTATCCCCCTCATGACATGTCAGAGCAAATTTTCAGACCACTGTATTTCATCTAAATTCCAGAAATAGCCAGGACACTGCACCTTGCAAGCACTGTGCCAGAACAATTAGAAAATGAAGTCTGTGTTCAGACATCCAAGGTCATTAAAGAATTTAGGAGACAAGCTAAAGGAAAAAAAATTTCATTTACTAACATTAGCTGTAAATAGTTTATCCCAAATCCATGCTCTTTTTATTAATGAGCTTTCGGAAACTCATAAAGCTTATATTCAGTAGAGAAATGTCTTCTCTTAGCCCAATGAAGAGAAGAAGAGAGGAATCAGATGGCTAAGAAGGAGAGGAATGAGTGAAGTGGACTTCAATGGTAGAGTGACTTCTGAGCTACTCATCAGCCTGACAAGGCTGTGATGACAAAAATGCTGAGTCACAAAAGCAGAACCTACCACAGTCTTTTGGGAAAGACCTGACACATGGGTCCTTCCAGAGCCCTCCTGTCAATGGGATCACTTAGAATTGTTGAGCAGATACCTGAACTCACACAGAAATTAGAAAGACAGGATCAGTGCCACTACCATTGTGGAAGCAAAAAGTAAATGTTGAGGCAAAACATGGCTCTGGGGAGCTGAGGTTTGGTATGTTACAAACAGCATTTCCAGATGAAAGGGAGATGGAGACAAAACTTTTTGAAACAGGAACCATGCTGCTTCTAACACATCCATTCCTCTGTCTTTATTCCAGCTGAATTTAGGTTTCATCCTGGTATTATTATTTGTTTAGTCTTTGTCTTTAACAAGAAGAGTTTAAGGAGGCTTAAAAAATACATGGTACTTTTAATAGAATGAAGTGAATGATGCAACCAGAAGACAAGGAAAAGAAGGAGCAGCAATGTGTTTAGCTCACAAAATACACACAAAAGGTCTCATATATTCCTTATAGGTGAGGGGCAGGTTGAGCTCTGAGCTGACTACAGACACTCCAAGGAGGAAAACATACCAGTGATGGGCTATGGAGGGCACAGAAGATACATCTAAACTCACTTCTTGGGAGATACGTTAGTATTCTTGGAACAAGATCAGAGGGAAATGCCTCTTGAGAGTCTGTTGTTAGACGGAGGAAAGGCTATCTCATCTTTCAAGGAATGTGTTTTGCAGTGGGAGGAGAGGATATGATAAGGGCAGGGTTAATGACACAAATATACAAAATTCAAAGCAATTTTAAGTGATTATAACTTTGGGGGACAATAGTGTTTGCAAGTAGTACCACATATAGGTAATCGTTGGCTCTACTTTCCTTAGCAAACCTCATGAACTTTAGGCTCCTTCTGGAAAATACCCATTTTGATATGTGCATGAGCAACTGGCCTCTGCTTCTGGGTATGGTTTTGTGAAGTGGCCTAGACCAAAGGGCCTACTACCAATCCATCACCAATGACCTCACCATCACCACAAGCAATGCTGCCACCAACAATGTCACCATCAATAACACAAGGATCACCACCGTTACCAATACTATCAATAATGTCATCATTAACACCAGTATTGTCACCAACCCATCACAAAGAACATCACCATCAACAAAACAAGCACCAACACCATCACCAATATCATCAATAATACCTCACCAATACCACCACCAACACTGTTACCAGCATCACCATCAACAACACCATCAGTAATACCAACAGAAACACCATCACTAATGTCATTATCACCATCAACATTATCAATAATGCTGTCATCACCAACATGATCACCATCACCAACACCATTGCCACTACCATCGATGGCATTTAGGCAGAGACTAAAACACCTCAATAATCAAACATGTGATGGAGTCAGGCATAAGCTTTCATGCTGTGATACAAAATTGCACAGTACTCTATAAAAAGACAACAATAGGAAAATATTAGAAATAGTATTATACTGGTGATTATGGTTTTTAATATAAACTTTTAACTTTTTCTTTAACAGATGGAATAAATATAGACATACTGTCTCTGGGAAAGAGAAAATGACCAGTAAAGGCCAATAGCAGTGGCACCAACTTGCAGACAGGATTGAGCCTCCAGCAACTAAACTGTGGTTTCTAAGCCTAGGCCTTCACCTTGTCATTGACAGACATCAAGTCTTCCCAGATCTTGCTTTTGTGGAGATGAAAAAAGACAGGACAAATGGCACAAGACCTAAAAGTAAGTGTGTGGGTGTGTGTGTAACAGTGACAGGAGGGAGGAACTCAGAAAAAGAGGGCAGAGTCTGACCACAGCAATCCTGCAACAGTTGTGCATTGAGCAAAGGGTCATCCATTTGACCACCTGCAGACGTCAGTCACACTCCATTTTGATAAGCTCCTTTCCACCCCTTTCTATTATAAAGTCCAGCTTGGATAGCACACCTCACCCACACAGCGAGCCAGAGTGCATTTTTCAATTTCGTTTCCAAAGAGTAAGGTTTATTTAAGTTGTTAGCAGTGTGTGACTTTGTTTAAAAGAAAAATGCAATTACGGTAGCACAGAACTGACCTATTTTAAAGGTGATTTAATTTCAGAGTGATCCATTTTCTCCCCAGCTATTGGTATCTTAGCATGAAATTTAGAGCTAATAAACAGTTCTGAAGCTACATGAAAAAGCTGAAAGAGAAACCATAATTTTTTTGGCCCAAATTTCTAAACCAGGGGTTTACCTCAGCGATGACAACATCTGTGGGCTGAGAACAAGAGCAAAAATAAATATGAGGAATAGCATGGACTGCCAAAAGCTTACAGAAAATTATTAAAGGAAAAATTTGCTCTCCAAATAGAAGAGGCAAGACTATATCAGGAGTTTCAAATCATTTAATACTAACCCAACCCTGTGTGACTGGGAGGGCAGGAGCAGCTCCCTGGTGATGAAAGTGGACTCTGATTCAAGGGTGTGATATCTTGTGGGGGAAAGGAAGCGTTTCCCTCAGCCCAGAGCATGCTCAGAGCCCTGGGGTCAGTGCAGAGGGAGAGAGAGGCTGTTGTCCTGTTCCTCTAATTTTGGGTCTCCCACGTCTCTTAGTTTCAAAGGTGGGAAGCTGCCAGCCTCAGTACCAGCTGTGTATGTTCCATGTGGACCCATGGTCGGGGGACCCTGGGAAGTTCATACTCCTCCCTGTTTCTGGTTCCATCATATCCCATATTCCCTAACACACTCAATAAGTTTTTCTGAATATCTATAGGGGCCAAGCCATAGAGAATTATTCACCTGTAGATTCACCTCATTCCTGTTTTATGAACTCACACTGACTGATGAGAGTGCTCAACACCTAAGAAAACATGGCCAGTAAAATGTCCCCAAGAGTCCCAGGGACATTGCACAAGGGCAGACTGAAGTGACAGATGCCCAGCCCATTTTTCCATTTCCCCCAGCCTCCTGCCTCCATGTCGGGCCAGACCAGCATGCCTGGCGCTGCCTAAGCACTGAGTGGTACCTCCATGACTATCCATTAGTTTGCACCCAGCTGTGCTCTTCCAAACACCCAGCCCAGTTTAAAAGCCTTCTCAGACATTGCTGTTATTCTCCCAGGGGTCTGGAGTCCGCACCAAAACCCCTGGAGAACATATACACAAGTGTTTTCTTTCCTTGCCTTTGAGAGATGTTCAGCTCAGGCTGCTATAACCACTGACTGGGAAGCTTATCGACAACAGATATTTATTTCTCAGGGCTCTGGAGGCTGAAAGTCTAAGATCAAAATGCCAGCAGCTTCTGTGTCTGCTGAGGACACTCCTCCTGGTTCACAGATGGGGTCTTCTCACTGTGTCCTCACCTGGAGGAAGGGGTAAGGGTACTCTCTGGAGTCTTTTTCATAAGGACACTAATCCAATCATGAGGGCCCCACCTCAGACTTAATCAGCTTCCAAAGGCAGCATTCCTTAGGCCATCACACTGAAGGTGATATATCAGCACGTGGATTTGGGGGAACACAAACATTCAGTCCGTAGGAGACGCACATTTCAGCTGCAGTGTCTCCAGTTTGTGTCTTCATGCATGCTCCAACAAAATAAGTAATTAAGCAGTATTTCCTGTAATACAACTACTGAGGAGACTCCAACCCAGCTGAATCACTTCAGCCACCACCCCTTTAAAGATACCTATACAGCACACACAGCTGGGACGACACCCTACACCAACTGGGACAATTTACCAGGCTCCTGAGAGGTGACTTCGGTTCCAGCACACCGTGAGGCTGTGACTACCTTCCACATTGCAATTGACCGACTGGAAAGGGAGGTCTCAGGGAGACGAGCCATGGCAGTCCCACAAATGTCTGGCCTCCTTCCAGATGTTGGCACATTTGAGCTCAGCCACTGCAATGTGACTTGCTAACTAAATGGCAGTGGAAGTGACGCAGGGTCTCCGATGGGCAGAAGTTTTAGGACCCGCTTGGTTCACCTCATTCTTTCTCTGTCCCTGCAATCATGGGAACATGGGTCAAGAGAGGTCAATAGGTGGGAGACTGCCAAGGACAAGCCCCCGTGCCAGCCCCTGTGGACATGCTGCACACATGAGGAAGCCAAACCCATGCTGTTGGACACACCAGCTCATTTTGATAACCTGTAACACCTTGAATTTCATGCCCAGGAAAATCAGTGCTGTCATCTCTGTGTGTGGTTTAGGCTTAGTGCAAGACCAGTAACACAGTAAAACAACTGGCTGAAAGGGGGCAGGTTGGTTACTTGCACAAAGAGAAAACAATCTAATAAAGTACATCTTGCCAGTGCTAACTGTGGTGCAGTTTAATTTGCGAAGTTAGGTAGACATGTGAGTTCCATAAATAAGATTTACCTTCTTCAGGTCAGTGATACCTTTAGGGGGCCATCTCATGTACATCCTACATTAGAACATGATTTCTCTTTCCTTTGTCCTTTGTCTTTGGAGAGAGTCATGTAAAGGCCCATGATGCCCATGGGTGGCCCTTTCTGGGTCCCTGTGTCCCTCTAGTTAAGATCATCTCAGAGTCAGCAGCCATGTCCCCTCACAGACAGGAGGCTGAACACCTGACATGGCTGATTCCTTTGACCTGTTCCCTCTCCTATTGCTGTGCCTTCCTTTGAAACTCTCTGCCCCACATGCCCTAAGCCTTTTTTTCCAGTTCATCATCTCCAACCTCTTGCAGGCTGGCTCCCTTAGCTGAGTACAAGCTGGGAGGCCATCTGGGAGCTGGAGCTGGCCCTGTACTGGACTCCCTTCTCCCCCTGTAGTGTTAGCTTGTATACAGTCATTATTGCTGAAGCCTGAGTGTTCAGCTCCTGCTGCTATAACAGGTCCCCTAAGGGCTTCACATCCAGCTGGCCAGCCAGGAGTCCTCCTGGGCCCTGTTGGCTTGTCCTGAAGTCACAGCCTAATGGGCCAGTGGGGCAATGACAGAGGTCTTCTGTCTGAACTGCTAATCCTCTCCTTCCCATTGCCCGCCCTTCTCTTCTCTCCACATGTCACACACATCTGTGTCAGCATTGTGCGGCATTTCTCTCTGATGATTCCATCTAGGGTGATTGTTACTATGGGGATCAGCAACCTCTATATCCAATCATCAAAAGCATCTCACACACCCCCTATTTTTTGTACTTTTAGTATTTTTAATTTAATTTTTTAGTTATAGTTGACATAATATTCTATTAGTTTCAGATATATGGCATAATGGTTAGATATTTATATAACTTATGAAGTGAGCACCCTGAATAGCTAGTTCTCATCTGGTACCATACATATTATTACATTATTGTTGACTGTATTCCCTATGCTGTACTTTACATTCCATGACTGCTCTTGTTACTACCAATTTGTACTGCTTAACCCTTGCCCCTTTTCACCCAGCCTCTCAACCCCCTTCCCATCTGACAGCCATCAAAACATTGTCTATATCTATGAGTCTGTTTCTGCTGTTTGTTCATTTATTTTTAATATTCTAAATATAAGTGAAATTATATGTCATTTCTCTTTCTTTGTCAGACTTATTTCACTTAGCATAATGCCCTCTAGATCCACCCATGTTGAAACAAATAGCAAGATTTAATTCTTTTTATTGCTGAATAATATTCCATTGCATATATGTGTCACATCTTCCTTATCCAGTCGTCTACCGATGGACATTGAGGTTGCTTCCATATGTTGGCTACTGTAAATAATTGTGCAATGAACACAGAGGTACATATATCTTTTCAAATTAGTGTTGTTACAGAGCAACAGAAAAGGTTCTCGAGACTGGCAAAACACTTCCAAAGTCTCGCTTTCTTGAACCTGAGGGGTCAGTCTTCCACGGGCAATTAAGATCCCGGACGAGCCCCCCAAAACTGTTACCGAGCAAACAGAAGGTCCATTATTGTCCGCCGCCTTATGGAAAGATGTCTCTCAAAGCCAGAGATTTGTGAAAAGGAAAGGAAATGTTTATTTAATACTATACAGAGTTAAAGTAGCAACTTAACTTCATTAAGATATTAAAGTCCTTCAGGATACCCACAGACGCCCACAGTGCTTCCTGTCTCCCTCTGCCCTAATTCAGGGTACTGTAATTGCAAGGAAGAGAAGCACACGTCCGGGATCCAGGCTCTTGACACCGTCAGCTGTGTCGTCGTCCAGGCAGGATCTCTAATTAATCCAAAGCCATGTGGCACCTTCTCATGGCCTACTGGCAAGAGTTCTTTCACCCTTCTTTCAGGCAGTCTCTCTTGCTCCCAGGCCACACAGCCAAAGG